>JBBPMT010000010.1:0-56894 GCA_038090455.1 Garcileccinum viscosum
GTTATCTGGGTGATAGCCCTACTCTTTATATTGCTCAGTATTATGTAACTTACATAATTAGACAGGGTTGAAGCATAGCATCCATCAGAACCTTATGTTATTTACTAAATAATGGCTTATAGCATCAATGTCAAATAAGTGTCCCAATGACATGTCATTTTGAAATGGTTATATCTCACTGCCATGGGAACCACATCACATGACCCAGAGCTCATATTCAAGGCAAGGGTTAGGGCTATTAATGACTCAGCAAGTGTTAGAGCTAATTCCCTCTGATTCACTTGCAAATGTCAAATCCTTTCAAAATAGCTAAACATTGGGACACCTTTTTGAGCCACTGTACCTTGAATACCATTATGTTGATGCTATATAGCTACAGGCTATTGCCTTGAAGTTGGGTCATTAGAAAGATGAGCTGTAGTTTGACTATGGTAATATTTGTTATGAACGACTATCGATAGGAAGTGAGAACGAGGAAATGATGCAAGTAACGCTCGCCTATTGTGTTCATAAGCTGGATTTGGAGGGACCAGCGCCTTGACCAAACAATGGAATACTCGAAGGTAAGATGAAGACTCTCTTGTGAGTCACTACTGGTGGTCGCGATGGCGTTTCCGCTACGGGAAGACAAAGGACAAGGCCGAGTAGAACAAGACTGGGGAGTCGAGTTCTATCGGTGCTATATTTATACTATGGAATACAATGCACGGACCATGCCTTAAGGGCCGGTACTAGCTATCTATGGCTATAGTAGGAAGTCCATGAGGTAGACTGGCGTAAACGGAGATTAATAGATAAAGCCCATGAGGCAATAAACGTGGTGTGGCAGAATGGAAGATGCCAGGGACCGTGAGAAGTATGAAAGATGGCCATGTACCGCGAGGTGTGGCAGATCTATAGATAGATGAAAGTAAGATCAAGATGCAATCAAGATCTATCAAGATACAAGATGCTATCGCCGATGAGATCCATAGCCGATGAAGATGTGAATGGCTAGGATCGGGAACTCTATAAAAGTGTCAATAGATACAAACAAAGAGAACTCGCACGATAGTTGTCACGTGATGACCAGCGTCTAGCTGTCATGTGACCAAGAAGAAGCGCTGGGGACAAGCGCGCGGCTATGATGAAAGGGGTTAAGACCCAAAGTGGAACCCTAGATTAGGGGCAAGGTAGGTCATGACCGAGGTTCGCAACAATATTTAATGGCTATATCATCTAGTCCATGATTGTTGTCTTTGGTGATAGTACTAGTTAGTAGTATCTGCTAAAAACAATGGAGCATACTAGCTGATTGTAATGCTCTTGCAGTATTATCTGCAGTTGGGGAATTAGATGAATCAGTTGAATATCAGATAATATACCTGGAAATGACAATAGCCTTGTATTGTTTCCATGATCTCCAAAAATAAGAATTGGAGATATACTGTTGAAAGTGAGGGATGTACCAGGCAAAGGTTGTGTTCTTGAGTCTGATGACATCTTAGAGCTCATGACAATTATGTGCTGTTAGACATATCTCCTTGACAAAATGTTTCCTTTGCAAGCCTCTTATCCTCATCAGGAAATGTCTCATTAATCTTGAATTCAGGAGCAGTAAGTTAATGACATGAGTAATTGTTGTTGAATGGAATCTCACATCTTGCTGGATATCTCCAGTATCATAGAAACCAAGAGTGGTAGAAAGAGTGTAACTATTCCTATTGATGTTGAGCTGGATTGTAGGAAAAAGTGGTCCATGATTACCTTGTAGGGGCAATTCTGCAGTCAAGTCAAGAGACCATATTGTCCAATGTGCAGATTCATAATGTTGTTGTGGAGCAAGAACTTGCATGTGCAGTGTCTAAAGGTAATAAAGCCTATTGACTTGAGAGGAGACTGTATTGTTCAGCATGGCATTGTTCACCCAAGAAAGAATAGACAGATGGTGCATGAGATATTGGCACCATTGATGCATTGCCAGAGGACCCATCCAAATACAAGGAGACACTGCATCATAATAGGACAAAATCCTGTGACAATGATTGTGACAATGTTCCAGAAAACTATACATGTGTAGATGCCTAAGTTGTATCTCTTTGTCTGAGGCAAAGAACCACATTATGGGATCATGCAATAAATCTGAAACCTGATTTCATGCCAAAGAAGGGGCATTTAATCAAACATAGCCCTCAGGAATAGGATGAAATAGCTTTTGTCAAAGATCAGATCTCCAAAGGCTATATTTGCCCCCCAAAATTGCCACAAATGTTCCTGGTCTTCTTCATCTTGAAGAAAGATGGACAAAAGTGCATGGTTATGAATTTATGGACTATAGGTACTTTAACAAGGATAAAATAAACAATTATTATCTGCTACCCTTGATCTTGCAAATCATATTTAAGCTAAAATGATCTAAGACCTTTACAAAAATGGACCTTTGTTGGGGCTATAATGATGTGTGAATCAAGGAAGGTGATAAATGGAAAGAAGCTTTTGTTTCTCACCTCAGGGCTTACAAACCCCTCATCATGTATTTTAGAATATGCAATAGTCTAGCCACATTCCAACAAATAATGAATGAGATCTTCTCTGATATGGATGACTATGTCATAATCTACCTTGACAACTTATTAATCTTCTTGAAACATAATGAAATGAAGCATCATGTAGAAATGGTCCACAAGATTCTTTAGCAATTGCATGACAACAACCTTTGCATTAAACCTGAGAGGTGTTTCTTTGAAGTGCCACAGATTGACATGCTTGGCATGGATGTATCAGAAAAAGAAGTATCAATAAATGAAGGAAAGGTAAAAGTCATCATAAACTGGCCAGTATCCCATACAGTTAAAAGAGTATGAAGCTTTCTTAAATTAGTGAACTTCTGATGCCATTTCATTGCCAACTATAGCCTCAAAGCCTAACCTCTTCATGATCTCAGAAATAAAGATCAACAGGAAGTATTTGATACACTAAAGAAAGCTTTCACATTAGTGCTAGTACTAGCATACCTGGATGATGCAACTTGTTATAAGATAGAATGTGATGCTTTGGACTTTGCAGTAGGAGCAGTGCTCTTTATCCAAAAAGATAACAAATGGCATCCAGTGTCCTTCATGTCACACTCCATGATCCTGGAATAGCATAACTATGCTATAGCCAATAAGGAAATGCTGACCATCATACTCAAATTGGAACAATGGTGTTATCACCTAGAAGATGCATGCTATCAGTTTGAAATATGGACAGACCACAAAAACTTGCAGTACTTCATGAAATTGCAGGATCTTAATAGGCATCAAGCTTGATAGGCACAATATTTATTCTGCTTTGATTACATACTGGTGAACAAACCAGGAACATCAATAAGCAAGGCCAATATCCTCTCTACATGAGAAGATCATATGATTGGTATCAAAAACAACAACAAATATACTATCATCATCTTCACATCTTGTATTTGATCTCTAGATGAGATCCAACTTCTTGATAAAATCAAAATAGCACATTTTGATTGTACAAGTCCAGATGGTATGATCTTTTGTAAAAAATGATGGTATTATTGAGATAAGATCTGGATATCACCAGAACTCAGGGTAAAAGTGATGACACAGTTCCACAATCATTTCTTTTTCAGTTACAAAGGCATTGAGAAGACACTTGAGTTCATTTCTCACTATTATAGCTGGCCTGAAACCAAAAATGACATTATTGAATACTATAAGTTATGTGACAGATGTACATACATGAAGCTATCAAATCAATTGCCAGCTAGTCACTTGCATCTACTGGAAGTGGTAGAAGAAATTTGGAAATTCATGTCTGTCAACTTCATCACTAGACTTCTGGAAAGCCACAGCTTCAATAGCATCCTCATGGTAGTCAATTGCTTCTCCAAAGAAGCCATTTTCATCCCTATCAACAAGTTGGTGATTGCTAAAGTAATAGCTAAACTCTATAGAGATCATGTATGCAAATACCATAGCCTATCCAACAGTTTGGTTAGTGACCAAGGTCCTCAGTTCACATCCAAAGTGATAATGGATCTGCTTAAATTATTAATGATCATTGCTTATCTCCTTAAATGGATAGAAAGAGTGCATGAATAGAGAATTAAACCAGCACCTTTGCCTCTTTATAGCAGAAAAACAAGATCAATGGATTGATTGGCTAGCCCTTGCCTAGTTTAACTTTAATAACACCAAATCATCATTAACTAGTTTTGCTTCCTTTCAGCTCACAAAAATATATAGTACTTATTTAGGCCTTGAGCCTACTATAGTCAAAGTGCCAGCTGTTATGACCCTCATAAAACTTCCCCTACTTTTTCTCTTTCGATAGTTATTTTCTTGGTCATGTGACTTGATATTTGTCACATGACACACCATGTGACATCATGTGTTCATAAGTCACACATGATATCATAGCACACACCTTATGCATGTATGGAAACTCTCTCACACTCATGAGATCACTATAACCAAATATAGTATACATTAGTAAACCATTATCATAATAGTACTGGCCCTCAAGTGGTCCATGTGCATTGTCTGCTAGTATATACATATAGTATGAATAAAGCACCTGCAGACCTCAGTCTGTTCTGGTTAGTTTCCTGCTAGCTTATATAGTCCCCCTTCTTCAAGCTTGTGATTATCGAGGTGACCTAGCACAAGCTATTGGTTGCTTTCATAAGAACAGACTCTTTTCTGCTACCTCACCTCACTGGCACTGTTATGTGCCACCACTACTTTTCTCTTCCATTGATCACATAGTCAGACCCCAGACTTAAGGAGAATACTTGATAGCCAGAGTTAAGGCTCACAGCTGAAATCACAGCTGGTTACACCATGATCATAGAAGAAATATGACCTTGTCTAAACTATATTAATATGCTGGTCCAGCATTGCTTCAGTTCACTTTGACAGGGTAGATCACATTCGAGTGAACCCTTCCATCCACCAAAAAATCAGACAATTCCCTTAGTGCATAGTGGGTCAGTGCAGTGGAGCATACTGTGCAAACCTTACATTGCAATATCTACGAGTTAAAGAGTCACAGCCTCAGAGAGCTAAATCTTTAGCCATAGCCAGGCAGATACCTGGTTCCTCCCCTTGCACTTGACAATCGTGGAGTTACTGTGCAACTGTGACACATAGGAGTTTTCATTTTTAGCATCATTTTATGGACTTTAGCAACATATACAGTGATGATTGGTGCACACTCTGAAACAAGAACTACATTGCAATCTCTACTGACATCTCAGAGTGCCTTTCCATCGACGAAGACTTTGACCCCAATGACACCATAGTAAGGGATGCACCCTACCATATTGACTTTGCCCCTGATTTCCCAATTTGGTTGCAACACAAATTCTTGCAACACCATCTCAACACCACTCCAGTCTTAAAAGAAGGCACCACCAACTTCTACCAATCTGCCATCAAATTCACATACATAGATCATGTCGGGTCTATTCGATTGCCCTCCCTCACTGCTGGACCATCCCAGCTCCAGCAACAGCTCAACACTGACTGTCAGTGCATCCTGCGCCTGTCCCTGTGACTCCAGGACAGATCCTGCTGCCCTACTCACAGATCAGCTCGAATTGCTAACCAAGCGAATATCCCAGATAATGCTCCATCTGAAACAATCAGAGAGAGAGAACAGAGAACTACAGGACCATCTCGACCAAGACCAAGAGGACCTCACACCAGAAGACCCCCTCAAATGGCAAGGAAAGAAAGCCAAGATTGTTAAAGATCCTGGCATGTATGACAGATCATACAACAAGTTCGACAAGTGGTGGACAAAAATGTTGGTGTTTAGAGAGATGAATCTAGATCTGTTTGGGGAACACAAACTGAATAGTGAAAAGAACTGGAACCTTGCCATTCTATTATGGATAGGGACAGAAGGGGACAAAGACAAAAATGGTGCAGGCGCCTGGGTATGCACAGAGATAAAAAAGCGCTGAGATGCAAATGTCCCCTGGCTCCAATGGAGAGAGCTGGAAAAATTGCTTGCAAGCCGATTCTGAATTGGCAACGAAAAAGAAATAGCAATCAAGAAGTTGATGGCTCGCAAGCAATACAGAAATGAGCGAACACAAGTCTTTCTCACGCAGTGGTTGGCCCTCTATTATCAAGTGGAGTGTACAGAGAAAATGGGGATCATCCTTCTTGAATAAGGTGTCAGGCAGGACATCATCAAACACATGTACATGCAAAAGAAAAGACCTGCCACCTTGTACGAATTCATCATGACCATACAAGACTATGCAAATGCCCTGGAGGCATTTGAATCTCATTTTGACTCCTGCCCCTGATGCAACCCAAATGCAATGGACATCGACACTCTTCACTCCAACAATTGAGAAGACATTGGCCAATCTTCTCAAGGGTGCTACAACTGTGGCAAAGAAGGCCATATGGCGAGAGACTGCAAGGCTAAGAGCATAGCCTGTGCAGAGTGTGGATTTCAACGAGGGGGGCACTGCAAAGAGTGCTCCAAATTCAAGTTGAAGAATGTTCGAAGCACAGAGGGAACTGCATCAACAAATCAAGATTCTGAATGACGACCCCTCGTGACCCTCTCACGACCTGCCGGACAGGTCAATTGGCAAGGAGCAATTCATGGTATGGACTTAGAGGCCACTAGGGCCTACTTTCATGACTTAGAAATGACTCAGGGAAAAGAGTAAGCTTGGACACATTGGATAGTATACCAAGCATTACAGATCCCAATTATGTACATAGTTCCTCTTCTGATTTCTTTTCCCTAGTTCTGTCTCGATCAAGGGTGCAATGCCAAGATAGTGCTCACCTGTTTCCTTTATCCATTTTCAATTCTTTTTCTTGTCTCGATAGCGATTGTAACTTAGATAGCGATTCCAATTCCTCTTCTATATTTTCTTCCACTAAAACAGTGAACTCTGAAAAGGAGCATGGTCACTGGGAAGTGATGATTAATTCTGTTTTTACAAAAAAAAAAAATAGTTTGCCCTCAAACCTGAACAGGAGATGAGTGCATACCCTTAAACCACTCTGCAAACTATTCATAAAAATGAATATAATCACAAAAACTACAAAAATAAACATTAATGCCCTGCTAGACAGTGGCACAACAGGCATATTTATCAACACAACACAGGCAAAGAAGAAAAGAATCCCTTTGCAATCCCTCAAACAAGTTGTACTGGTATACAACATAGATGGCATGATCAACTCAGCCAGTGGCATAGCATACACTGCCACCATTGTCATCAACTATATAGAACACTGCAAAAAAGTCACAGTGGATGTCACTAACCTAGGAAAGAATCATATGATCCTAGGGTACACTTGGCTCTGAGAGCACAACTCATCCATCGATTGGACAGAAGAAATTCTCATGATGGACTGCTGCCCAACCTCATGTGCAGCATTACATCATAGCTACATAAATAGGATGGAATCACATGAGCAAGCATATGGTTACCATATTGGTAGAACTGATGATGGAAAATACATACCTTCTGATGCTGAAGAAGCCAAGAAGCTCGTACCATTAGACTACCATGACTTCATAGATGTCTTCTCGAAAAAGGCAAGTGAATATATGCTGGAACAAAAACTGTGGGATCACACAGTAGACTTGAAACCCAACTTCGTACCTAAAAAGGGCTGACTGATTAAACTCTCCCCTCAGGAACAGGACAAAGTAAAAGTGTTTGTGGATGACCAACTATCGAAAGGGTACATCAGACCCTTTAAACTCCACAAACCTCCCTGGTATTCTTCATCCCCAAAAAAAATGGCAAGAAATGAATGGTCATGTATTATAGATATTTAAATGAGGGAACAGTCAAAAATAACTACCCTCTACCCTTAATCTCACAAATCATAGATAAATTAAAAGGATCTAAGATCTTTACCAAGATGGATCTCTGCTGGGGATACAACAATGTGTGAATCAAGGAAGGCAACTAATGGAAAGGAGCCTTCATCTGCCATCTCAGGGCTTACAAGCCCCTTGTTATGTACTTCAGAATGTGCAATAGCCTGGCCACATTTCAGCAAATGATGAATGAAATCTTTGCTGACATGGATGACTGCATCTAGTGTTGTAAAGTCCGGTCCGGTCCGGTTTTTTGCCCAAATTTGGACAGACCGGACCATAACCGGTCCTGGGAATTTCCTGATATGGAAAGAACCGGACCAAAACTGATAAAAACTGATAAAATCGGTCTTTATCGGTCTTTTGGTCGGTTATAACCGGTCTGTAACCGATTAGAGCATGCCTGGAAAATACTACAGATTCTTAGCTTTCGCTCCATATTTTGTTTATGTAAATCGGTTCACACGCAATCGAGATATGATCAAAATAAGACTAGATGATCAAATGGGTGAAAGTAGATAGAAATATCGATCTCGGAATAATCAGGACATGGGAAGCGCGCTTAGCAGTGGCTGTACCGGATGTAGTACACGATAATAGCTTTCATTTGAGTCACGGATCTCATTAATCGGCCCATATGCGGCTGAGATATGGCTGATCTCGAGGTTTCCCTCTTTCCAACTTAGATGTATTTGTAGAAATTCGAATATATTAGCTAAAATCTTGTAAATATTTGTGGAAATGGGGGGAATATAGGGTGTTCAGGGGGATATATAGGAGCTACCGAAAAGACCGGTCATAACTGGTTTAAACCGGTTTTTCCGAGATCTTGCAACCAAAAAGACTGAACTGAGACCGGAAAAAATTGGTCTAGGACCGGACCTTTGGTCTCAGTCTTAGGCGGTTTGGTTTCGGTCCGGTCCCGGTTTTTGGGCGGTCTTAAGACCGGACCTTAAAACACTAACTGCGTCATCATATATTTAGACAATTTATTGATCTTCTCAAAGCACAACAATAGAAAGAGACACATTGAGACTGTGAGAAAAATCTTACAGAAACTCCATGAAAACGATCTATTTGTTAATGCTTCTTCGGAGTATCCCAGGTGGACATGCTTGGAATGGATGTCAGCAAACATGGTGTGTCAATGAACCATGAGAAAGTGAAAGGGGTCATGGACTGGCTCATGCCCACTATGGTCAAAGGAGTTAGAAGCTTCCTAGGCTTGGCAAACTTTTACCACCAGTTCATAAACAACTATAGTCTGATAGCAAGACTGCTACATGACCTAACCAAAAAGGATCAACCCTGGAAATGGGAAGCAGCACAATAGGAAGTGTTTGACACACTAAAGAAAGCATTCACATCAGCCCCAGTATTGGCATACCCAGATGACACAACCCCATATAGGGTAGAATGTGATGCATCAGACTTCACAGTAGGCACTATCTTATCTATCAAAATAAAGAACAAATGGCATCCAGTCTCATTCATGTCACACTCAATGACACTGGAACAATATAATTACATGATAGCCAACAAGGAAATGCTAGCCATTATCCTCATACTCGAACAATAGAGACACCACCTCGAAGGTGCATGCCACCAGTTCGAAGTATGGACAGATCATAAGAATCTGCAATACTTCATGAAATTGCAGGATCTCAATAGGTGTCAAGCAAGATGGGCACAATATTTATCTAGGTTTGATTACATCCTGGTTAACAAACCAGGAACATCCATGGGAAAAGCAGATGCCCTCTTTAGATGAGAAGATGATATGATCAGCATAGAGGATGACAACAAAAACATGATAGTCATCCCTGCTTATCGCATCAGATCTCTTGAAGGGATCAAACTCTTCAATAGAATCAAAATAGCACATTCAGGGTTGAAAGCCCCTGATGGGACAATCCTCCATGAAGGATTATGGCACTACTGAGATAGAATCTGGGTGCCAATCGAGCTTAGAAGGGGGGTAATTATCCAATTCCACAACCACCCCTTCTTTGGACATAAAGGAGCTGAGAAGATGCTCGACTTTGTCACTTGATACTATAGTTGGCCAGGAGCCAAACAAGATATCATAGATTACTGTAAATTGTGCGATCAATGTGCACATATGAAAACTTCGAATCAGCTGCCAGCTGGCTTATTACAACCATTGCCCATTGTGGAAGGACCCTGGTGCTCCATCTCCACAGATTTCATTACAGGACTTCCAGAAAGCAAAAGCTTCAATGCCATTCTCGTAATAGTTGACCACTTCTTAAAAGAAGTAGTTCTTATCTCCATGAACAAAACAGTTACAGCACAAGGAACAGCCGAACTATATACATTGACATGTACACCAATGCTGTCAAATTATTGTTCCCAAAATTGAACTGGGCACACAACATTGTCAATGTATCTCATGTCAAACCCTATATAGAACCTCTTGATGAACAACCAGTCATATGCCCTGGTCTGGTATTGATTAATGATGAAGGCAACAACAAATACGAAGTCGAGTAAATCATCAATAGTAAACCTATTGGCTGAGGATTCCAGTACCTCATTCACTGGAAAGGGTACAATGAAAGCGATCATACCTGGGAATTAGCAAGCAACCTTAAAAGGTCGGCCTCAAAGGCAATTGCAGATTTTCACTGCCTTAAACTCGTGGCACCTTGAAAATTGAAGATGACATGTGAACTGTTTGATACAGTATTCAGTACTCCCCTTGTGAATTTTACCTCAGGACATTGTACTCTGCCCTCATCTCTGACCCAGTCTTTTGTGGATCTGGAATCTCCACCATAGAAGGGGGGTAATGTTATGACCCTTGTAAAACTTCCCCTACTTTTTCTCTTTTGATAGTTATTTTCTTGGCCATGTGACTTGATATTTGTCACATGACACACCACATGACATCACATGCTCATAAGTCACATGTAGGTACATCATAGGTCTGGACCATGACATCAGAGCATATGCCTTATGTGTATATGGGAACTCTCTCACACTCATGAGATCACTATAACCAAATATAGTATATATTAGTAAACCATTATCATAATAGTACCAGCCCTCAAGTGGTCCATGTACATTGTTTGCTAGTATATATAGTATGAATAAAGCACCTGCAGACCTCAGTCTGTTCTGGTTAGTTTCCCACTAGCTTATACAGTCCCCCTCCTTCGAGCTTATGATTATCGAAGTGACCTAGTGCAAGCTATTGGTTGCTTTCACCAGCCACTAAAGAGTTCTCAGATAACATGAAATCCTAGATGGATATAGTGAAAGAAGCACTAGAGTACTCATGTAACAAGATATGTCAGCAGGCTGAGAAACAGATCAAAGGTGCCTGAATACAAGAATGGCAATCTAGTATTATTGTTGACTGAGAATCTGGAACTTGCCAACAGGCCTTCTAGAAAGCTTACTAAATAATGGATAGGATCCTATCAGATCATAGACATATATATCAATAGTGTCAAATTATTATTTCTGAAATCAAACTAAGCACATGACATAGTAAATGTGTTTCACATCAAACCTTATATAGAAACACTTCCTAATCAATCCATTTCCCATTTTGGTCTGGTATCAGTCAATGACAAAGGCAATAAAGAGTTTGAAGTGGACTACATTATCAATAGTAGATCCATAGGTCATAGATTCCAATATCTCATCCATTGGAAAGGGTGCGATATTGATGATCATATCTATGAATCAGTAAGCAACCTTAAAAGGTTGGCACAGCAAGCCATCATAGGTTTCACAAGAAAAATCTTTTAGCATATCAGAAACTGAAGATAACATGTGAACTATTCAATTCAGTATTCTCTACCCCTTTGGTGAATTACACCTCTGGACACTGCACTACACTATTGTCTCCAACTCTTCCCATTATCAATCTGGAATCTTGACCATAGAAAGGGGGTAATGTTATCAACTCCCTCCATAACCTTACTTTTTTCTATTTATTTCCTTTATTTTTTGTGATCATGTGACTTGATATTCATCACATGACTTATCATGTAACATCATATGCCCTTATTATCTATCTATGACATTATAGCATGTGTAGTATGGAAACTCTCTAATAAGCATGTGAAAACTATAACCATACATAGTAATAGTAGATAGCTTATTGATAGGTACAGCTTGGTTCATGCACATGTACTTGAAGTATATAAGGTGAATGCATACAACTGAACAGCTCAGTCTGCTCTGGTTGGATTTCCAGGTAATACAGTCCCTCTTTGATAGTTTGTCTTGTCAAGGTTCAGAAACCTACAGTGGCTCAAAAAAGTGTCCCAATGTTTAGCTCTTTTGAAAGGATTTGACATTTGCAAGTGTACCAGAGGGAATTAGCTCTAACACTTGCTGAGTCATCAATAGCCCTAACCCTTGCCTTGAATATGAGCTCTGGGTCATGTGATTTGGTTCCCATGGCAGTGAGATATAACCATTTCAAAATGACATGTCTTTGGGACACTTTTTTTAGCAACATTTCCACTCTACATTTCAGTACTTTGTATGCCCTCCTTTTGCCTTTATCACTGCCTCTACCCTTCTAGGCATACTTTCTATCAATTTCTGACACTCTTCAACATATATCTTGCCCCATTGTGCTTCAATCCTTTCCCAAAGTTCCCAAACCCCTTTTGGTGGTGTTTCATAGCTGTTGAGCTTCTTTTTAAGGATTTGCCAGAGATGCTCAATGGGATTAAGGTCTGGAGATTGTGCTGGCCAATCAAGGACCTGGATTCCTTGAGATTCCAGCCATTCCTAGGCCCTTTTAGAGGTGTGCTTGGGGTCATTATCTTGCTGAAAAATAATGCTTTCCTCAGGAATTCCAGAATTTTCCATGGTAGGAAGCAGATTATCCTCCAAAATGGAGACATATTGCTCAGCATTCATCCTCCCTTCCACCTCTGCAAGGATTCCCACCCTATTCCAACCCATGCACCTCAAAACCATCAAAAAACCTCCTTCTAACTTTAATGTTCCTTGTACTTTTTTGTCTTGCAAAGGCTTTCCTGCCACTTTCCACACATACTTCCTTCCATCTTGTTACGACCCTCATTGAACCCCTTTCTTTTTTCTCTTTCGATAGATATTTTCCCGGTCACGTGACTTGATATTCGTCACATAACACATCACGTGACCAGCTTACATAGATAGGTATGTCATAGGTCCAGACCATGACATCATAGCACACGCTTCACGTGTGTATGGGAACTCTCTCACACTCGTGAGACCACTATAGCCATATATAGTATACCTTAGTAACCCTTATCATAGTAGTACTGGCCCTAAAGTGGTCCATGCCCATTATATCGTAGTATATATACTTGAATGCAACGACCAGCAGACTTCAGTCTGTTCTGGTTAGATACCTTCTAGCCTATACAGTTTCCTCCTTTAAGTCTTTCTTGTCGAAGTAACCTAGCTCGCGCTAGAAGTTGCTTTCATAAGAACAGACTCATTTCCAGCTACCCTACTTCGACACCAACAAGTGTCTCACCTACCTCTACTTTTCTCTACTGCGTTCATAGTCAGACTCCAGACTTAAGGAGGACCCCCGATAGCCAGGGTTAGGCTTGTGCTGAAATCGCAGCTGGTTATCCCGTGACCATACAAGGACTACGACCTTGTTTAAACCGTATTCATACGCTCGTCCGGCATAGCTTCTGTTCACTTTGCTGGGGTAGACCTCATTCGAGAGGACCCTTCCAGCCGCAGAAAAACAAGGATCCATCCCTTAGTGCATAGTGGGTCAGCACAGCGGAGACAACCATGCAAACACCGCATCGCGATATCTACAGTTTTAAGAGTCGCAGCCTCAGAGAGCTAAATCTTCAGCTGTAGTAAGGCAGTTCCCCGGTTCCCCCCATCATACTCAACAATCGCGGAGTTACTGTGCAACCGCGACACATAGGAGTTTTTACCTTTACAGACATTGCATGGACTTTTCCGACCTTTACAGTAACGATTGGAGAGCTCTTCGCAACCGCAACTACATCGCAATCTCCACCGACATCTCTGAATGCTTACCCATTGACGAGGATTTCGATCCTAACGATACTATCGTAAGAGACGCCCCTTACCATATCGACTTCGCACCAGATTTCCCCATCTGGTTACAGCACGAATTCCTACAACATCATCTCGATCAGACACCGGTCCTCACAGACGATACCCTCGACTTCTATCAGTCGCAAATAGAATTTACATACATCGATCATGTCGGGACTATTCGACAACCCACCATCACCCCTGGATCGACCATCCAGCAGCCTGTCCAGCGCGCCAACAGTCATGGCATCCCGCGCGCGCCCCCGTGACCCAGGTGCCCTACTCGCAGATCAGATCGAATTGCTCAGTGAGAGAATGGCGCAAATGATGCTCCGCCTAGAGCAAATGGAGCAGGAGAACCGCGAACTGCGGGACCATCTAGAACAAGGCCAAGGAGGCCCCAGTCCCTCAACAGGCAGAACGGACCTGCTAGATTGTCAAGGCAAGAGGGCAGAGGTCGTTAAGGACCCAGGGCTGTATGACGGGTCATATGGAAAATTCGACGAATGGTGGACGAAAATGTTAGTATTCCGCGAAACAAACCTCGACCAGTTCGGGGAGCACAAGATGAACAGCGAGAAAAACTGGAATCTAGCCGTCTTCTCCAGGATCAGCAGTGAGGCCGAAAAAGACAAAAATGGCGCCGGAGCTTGGGCCCGTACCGAACTCAAGAAAAGGCGAGACGCCAATATGCCTTGGCTATCCTGGAGGGAGTTAGAAAAACTGTTAACAAGCCGGTTCAAAATCAGGAACGAAAAAGACATCGCTATCAAAAAGCTGATGAATCAAAGGCAGTACAGGAACGAATGCACTCAGGTGTTCCTGACTCAATGGCTAGCGCTGTACGACCAGGCAGAGTGTACAGAGAAAATGGGCATAATTCTGCTGGAACAAGGCGTCCGACAGGACATAATCAAGCACATGTATATGCAGAAGAAACGCCCAGATACACTCTACGAATTCGTCATGACAGTGCAAGACTACGCCAATGCACTAGAAGCCTTCGAATCCCGATTCAACGGATCTTGCTCCCGAACCACCCGAGATCCAAACGCGATGGATATAGACGCAACTAATACACCCGACAATCAGGAGGATATTAGCCGATCCTCCCGAGGCTGGTACAACTGTGGCAAAGAAGGCCATATGGCGCAAGATTGTAAGGCCAAGAGCACGGCCTGTACCGAGTGTGGATTCAGGAGAGGAGGACACCGCAAAGAGTGTTCCAAGTACAAGGCGAAGAATATTCGAAGAGCAGAGGGACCTGCTATACCAAACCAAGATACCGAACAATGCCGACCGCTTGCAACGCTCTCCCACCCCGCACAAGGAAATGGCCAGTTGAACTGGCAAGGCGCCATTAGAGGCATGGACTTAGAGGCCGCTAGGGCCTACTTTTGTGATTTAGAATCCACGCAGGGAAAAGAGTAAGCTCAGACACATCGGGTAGTGTACTGAGCGATACGGACCCCAGTTACATACATAGTTCTTCCGCAGATTTCTTCTCTCTTGTTCCATCTCGATCGAGGGTGTGACGCCAAGATAGTGCTCACCCGTTTCCTTTATCTGTTTCAAATTCTTTTTCTGTACTAGATAGCAAATGTAACTTAGATACTGATTCCGATTCTTTGTCTGTATTTAGTCTTGAATCTACTGAAACGGGGATCTCCAAAAAGGAGCTTGGTCACCGGGAAGTGACGCTTAATTCCGTTTTTAAAGAAAATAAAAATAGTTCCCCCTCGAACCCGAACGAGCGAAAAGTGCGCACGCTAAAGCCACTTCGTGAACTATTTGTAAAAATAGATATAATTACCAAAACCACAAAAACAGAAGTCAACGCCCTGCTAGACAGCGGTGCCACCAGAATATTTATAGACACAACATGGGCAAAGAAAGAACGCATACCTTTGCAAAGCTTAGAAAACATTATACCGGTATATAACGTAGATGGTACTATAAACTCGGCCGGTGGAATAGCATACACCACCACACTTGTCATCGACTATATGGGACATCATGAGAAAATACGAGCCGATGTCACAAATCTGGGCAAGAACCAGATGATCCTCGGATACACATGGCTCAGAGACCATAACCTCTCCATTGATTGGATAAAAGGAATGGTCACAATGGATCGCTGCCCCACATTGTGCGCAGCCCTACACCATAGCTACGTCAATAGGATGGAAAGCCATGAGCAAGCATACGGCTATCATATCGGCAAGACCGATAACGGCAAATATGAACCAGCCGATGCAGCCGAAGCTAAGAAGCTAGTACCATCAGATTACCATGACTTCATAGACGTCTTCTCGAAGAAGGCAAGCGAAAGAATGCCAGAGTGAAAACCATGGGACCACGCAGTAGATCTGAAGCCCGATTTCGTACCTAAGAAGGGTCGATTGATCAAGTTATCTCCCCAAGAACAGGACGAAGTCAAGGCCTTCGTGGACGACCAATTGTCAAAAGGGTACATTAGACCCTCTAAATCGCCACAGACATTGCCAGTATTCTTCATACCTAAAAAGGATGGAAAGAAACGAATGGTCATGGATTATAGATATCTGAACGAAGGGACAGTTAAAAACAACTATCCCTTACCCTTGATCTCACAAATAATAGACAAACTAAAAGGATCTAAGATCTTCACCAAAATGGATCTCCGATGGGGATACAACAACGTGCGAATCAAGGAAGGCGACGAATGGAAAGGAGCCTTCGTCTGCCATCTCGGGGCTTATGAACCCCTTGTTATGTATTTTGGAATGTGTAACAGCCCAGCCACATTTCAACAAATAATGAACGAGATCTTCGCCGATATGGATGACTGTGTCATTATCTACCTAGACGACCTTTTAATCTTCTTGAAGCACGATAACATGACCAAACACGTCGAGACTGTGAGAAAAATCTTGCAGAAACTCCGTGAAAATGACTTATTTGTTAAACTGGAAAAGTGCTTCTTTGGCGTTAAAAAGGTAGACATGCTGGGCATGGATGTTAGCGAACATGGCGTATCAATGAATCACGAGAAAGTGAAAGGGGTCATGGAATGGCCCGCTCCCACCACCATAAAAGGAGTCAGAAGCTTTCTCGGATTAGCCAACTTCTATAGACGCTTCATCGACAACTATAGTCTCATAGCCAGACCGCTTCACGATCTAATCAAAAAGGATCAACCCTGGAAATGGGAAGTGGCACAACAAGAAGCTTTCGATAAGCTGAAGAAGGCGTTCACAACGGCACCGGTATTAGCATACCCGGACGATACCACCCCCTATAGGGTAGAATGTGACGCATCAGATTTTGCCATAGGAGCAGTGCTCTCCACCAAGATAGAAGAAAAATGGCATCCAGTTTCGTTTATGTCACACTCAATGACACCGGAACAGCGAAACTACATGATAGCAGATAAGGAGATGCTAGCCATCATCCTCGCACTAGAACAGTGGCGCCATCACCTAGAAGGTGCTCAGCATCCCTTCGAGATCTGGACAGACCATAGGAACTTACAATACTTCATGAAGTCACAAGATCTCAATAGGCGCCAGGCCAGATGGGCGCAATACCTATCACGATTCAATTACGTACTGGTTAACAAACCCGGTACATCCATGGGAAAAGCCGATGCCCTTTCTAGAAGAGAGAATCACATGATCGGAATAGAAGATGATAATAAAAATACCATTGTTATCCCAGCTCATCGAGTCAGATCTCTTGAAGAGACGGAACTATTTGATAGAATCAAAAAGACACATTCAAGGTTGAAATCCCCTGACGGGACGATCCTCCGAGAAGGATTATGGCACTACCACAATAAGATCTGGGTGCCAACCGAGCTTAGAAGGGGGGTAATTACCCAATTCCACGACCACCCCTTCTTCGGACATAAAGGAGCTGAAAGAACGCTCGACTTTATCACTCGGTATTATAGTTGGCCTGGAGCCAAACAAGACGTCATAGAATATTGCAAGTCGTGTGATAGATGCGCACATATGAAAACGTCGAATCAACCACCAGCCGGTTTATTGCAGCCCCTACCAGTGGCTGAAGGATCCTGGCAATCCATTTTGGCCGACTTCCTCACAGGATTACCCGATAGCAAAGGCTTTGACGCCATTCTCGTTATAGTAGATCGATTCTCAAAAGAAGTCGTATTAATTCCCACAAACAAAATGGTCACCGCCCAAGGTACAGCTGAGCTCTACCGAGACCATGTGTGGAAATATCATGGACTACCGGATAGCTTGGTCAGCGACCGAGGACCACAGTTTGCATCGCAAATGATGACGGACTTATTGAAACTTCTGAAAATCGAGAAGAAAATGTCGTCGGCATATCATCCCCAGACCGACGGACAAACAGAACGTGTCAATAGGGAATTGAATCAATACCTGAGGTTATACATAGCCGAAAAACAGGATTCGTGGGCCGATTAGCTAGCCATCACCCAATTCAATTTCAACAACACCAAATCGTCGTCAACTGGATATAGCCCATTCCAGCTTACGAAGACTTATAGTCCACGCCTCGGGGTTGAACCCAAAATAGTTAAGGCACCAGCAGCCAAAGAATTCGCAGACGAAATAGCAAACTTGCACGACATAGCTAGAAGAAACTTAGAACGTGCGCGTCAGCGAATGAGTCAGCAGGCTGACAAGCACCGGAAACCGGCCCCCGATTACAAAATCGGCGATCTTGTACTCCTCTCGACCGATTACTTGACGTTATCAGATCGACCAGCTCGGAAACTCACTGAAAAGTGGATAGGACCCTATCAGGTCATTGACGTGTATACAAATGCCGTCAAATTATTGTTCCTGAAATCGAACCGAGTGCACGACGTTGTAAACGTGTCTCGTGTAAAACCATATATAGAACCACTCGACAGACAACCAGTCGTACGCCCCGGTCCGGTATCGGTTAACGATGAAGGCGACGATGAGTACGAAGTTGAGTACATCGTCAATAGTAGACCGATAGGTCGAGGATTCCAATACCTCGTTCACTGGAAAGGTTACGACAAAAGCGATCATACCTGGGAATCCGCGAGCAACCTTAAAAGGTCGGCTTCGAAAGCCATTGCGGACTTTCACCATGAGAAACCCGCGGCCCCACGGAAACTAAAGATGACACGCGAACTATTCAATATAGTCTTTAGTACTCCCCTTGAGAATTTCACCTCAGGACGTTGTACTCCGCCCTCATCTCCGACTCGGGCTTTTGCGGATCTGGAATCTCCGCTCTAGAAGGGGGGTAATGTTATGACCCTCGTTGAACCCCTTTCTTTTTTCTCTTTTGATAGATATTTTCCCGGTCACGTGACTTGATATTCGTCACATGACACATCACGTGACTTGATATTCATCACATGACACATCACGTGACTTGATATTCGTCACATGACACATCACGTGACCAGCTTACATAGATAGGTACGTCATAGGTCCAGACCATGACATCATAGCACACGCTTCATGCGTGTATGGGAACTCTCTCACACTCGTGAGACCACTATAGCCATATATAGTATACCTTAGTAACCCTTATCGTAGTAGTACTGGCTCTAAAGTGGTCTGTGCCCATTGTATTGTAGTATATATACTTGAATGCAACGACCAGCAGACCTCAGTCTGTTCTGGTTAGATACCTTCTAGCCTATACAGTTTCCTCCTTCCAGTCTTTCTTGTCGAAGTAACCTAGCTCGCGCTAGAAGTTGCTTTCACATCTGACCCAATCCTATTAACCTTGGTTTCATCTGACCAAATAACCCTAGTCCAGTCCTCCACAGTCCAGTGTTGGTGCTTAAGAGCAAAGGCCAGCCTGTTTTTGCTATGCCTAGCAGACAAAAGTGCTTTCTTTTTCTTGACTACAGCCTTTAGAGATGCAGATGTGAGAACATTGCGAACAGTTTGGGAGGAGACAGGTGAGGAGAGAGCAGAATTGGTCAGATGGGTTGCTTGGACAGCATTTTCAACCTTTCCAGAAGAAATACTAGAGACAATTTTTCTTCTGTCAGTAGGAGAAAGTTTGGAAGGACGCCCTAATTTGATATTTTCCTTGCCTGGATGGATCTCTTTAATAATCCTGGCCACAGTAGACTTTCCTAGACCAGTTTGGAAGGATATCATTCTAGCTAAAAGGCCAGATTTAGAGAGAAAAAGGATATTGGCTCTGGCAGTGGAAGAAATGAATTTCATGGTGAAGTAGAGTTATCTGGGTGATAGCCCTACTCTTTATGTTGCTTAGTATTATGTAACTTACATGATTAGACAGGATTGAAGCATAGCATCCATCAGAACCTTATGTTATTTACTAAATATGTAATGGCTTATAGCATCAGGGTCAAATAAGTGTCCCAATGACATGTCATTTTGAAATGGTTATATCTCACTGCCATGGGAACCAAATCACATGACCCAGAGCTCATATTCAAGGCAAGGGTTAGGGCTATTAATGACTCAGCAAGCGTTAGAGTTAATTCCCTCTGGTTCACTTGCAAATGTCAAATCCTTTCAAAATAGCTAAATATTGGGACACTTTTTTGAGCCACTGTATATAGGTTAACTGGTTGCCTTTAGTCAGCTTTTTGAGTCACTGTATGAGGCTCTTGGTGACACACTGCATATAGGAAGAATGGCATACATATGTACTTAATAAGATATCAGAAATTTGATTATCTACTAAACCAAGTGTTACTCTTTGCATGTTCATATTCAAATCACAGTCTTTGCAGCATATAGAGTTGTATGCAAGAAAAGAAAACACTTGTGAGTAGTATGGTGGTAGTTTGAATTTGATATACATCAAACATCTTAGAATTATATCAATTAATTGATTATCACATCAAGGATGATTACATATTTCTACTTCATTATAGAGTGAGCAATATAACATGTCCACAAACCTTCTAAAGCATAGTAAACTTCCTTTGTCCAATATTTGTTGAGCCAGAAGTTATTGGACAGCTCAGAGCTACTGTTCTGTGTCAAGCAAGGATGTGCTTCTTTGCCAAAATGGAGTATCATATCAAATGTATGGCAGATCATATATGTGCTATCAGGACCACATCTCTAATTCCTGTCCCATTTGATTTTATCATCTATTTGAATAAATGCATGGTTGTTTCAAGATGCATGCCACCATTAGTTCCTTGTTGAGAAGCTATGTTGAAGTGCTAGACATAAGCTGCAAGAAAACTAGTATTTATCAAGTGGAATATGCACTTGAGTTGAACACCAACATAACCTATCATTTATGTCTTCAAGTTACAGTAGCACTGCACAAACCACAACATAGTAGCATAACTACCTTAATGCCTCTTTGTGGCCAATTGCTCTTGGGCCAAGGACTCATGATGACAGCATCATAGAGTCCATAAGGTTGCTCAGTAGAGAGAGGAAATATGCAGAGAGTTTGAGGAGTATTGAGCTTTTTACCATTATGATAGAGGAACTTTTGTATGCATAACTTGTATCATATTTAAAGGTGATCAGATGGTAGTGGGTGTTGTAGTTCCTGAGACCTGGTGCCTGAGATGGAATAGTCTGTATCATGCTGGACACACTATAAGAACTTCCAAATAGCAGGGTGGAGATAGGGATTCTATAAAGAGTAGCAGCTTTGTCAATGATCATATAAGGGAATGGTTTGTTTGAGATATGGAAGGGAATAGTTAAGGTGAAGATGGTATAGTGTGGTTGCAAGATGTTCAGGATGGAACCACAGGAGAGGGCATCAGCTATAGAAAAGTAGTTGATAATTGGATAAGATACACCCATGTGCTCAAAGGGCAAAGGAGCATTCAGCTCAGTTCTAGAATCATCATCCTTTTGTTCTAAGTCAAAATTGTCATCCTTAATGAGATGATCCTTCTCACACTGAGCTTGAAAATACATGGCAACATCAAAATGAAAGCATTTGTCAAAATGATCCAAGCAGTGAACAATTTGATTGTAATGATTTTGATTTTTGCTCATCCATGCACAAATATTGATTTTCTAAATATGTGCATGCTCAGTGGAATCAGCAGACCATTACATGACCAGACCAGACTGTTGAATGCTTGAAGCTACACTTTGAAGTAGTTCCAGTTTGGATATTTTCTGGCCATTTCAGCCAGTGGCTTGTATGATAGCATTCTTGTTATCATGGAATAGTTAAAGAGTATCTGTCAACTTCTCCAGTGTCTGATTGGAGAAAACAGGTGCCTGTATACAATAATGAAAATCAAGTAGCATGCAGACTACAACAAGAGATCAGCAGGACACTGAACCTGCAATAATACATATTATGTAGTACTGAATAGAATGATAGTCATGCCTAGTAACTTGCTTTAATTTTGAAATGCCTTCCTCAAACCCATAATACCCAATTGCAGGTTGTAAAAGGGAGAAGCAGAAATCAATTTCAGAAGGTGTGATAACTTCTATATATACATCATTTGAAATTGTGGTTCTAAGCAAACTGATGAAAATAGTGGAGGGGCTTTGGATAAAGGAATAGGGACAGGCAAGACAGTAGCTAGTTGATCCAGAAGAATTCAGTAACTCCATTTGAGTATAGGGCCTTGACATTTTTTCAAGAATGGTTGATAGTTATCTGGAGAACACTTTTCTAATCCTTGATTGAAGCAAGTAATGGTATGTAATCCAGTACATAGAGGATGGAGATGTGGATCACCAAAGTTTTTGGCTATTGCTATTGTAGGTAGTGATGTGTTGGGGCTCATATCCATCACAAGGAAGATTTGGATGTCTACAATGTAGGCTGCAATGGAAGTGTAGCAGTAGTACATATTATCTATAGATAACACATGCAGTGATCTTGACTAGCACCAGAACCTCATCCAATGGCTTGTGAATAACTCTATCATGAAGGTGACTTTGGGTATGGCTGTATTTTTTCAGGAACTTGGAGATGAGGAGAAGTGCAAGGAGCAGGTAGGTGTAAATTGAAATCTAAGGGTGAATCTTTGGGGCAATGTTAGCAAGTCTTATGAGAAGGGAGTAAGCCATATAGTTTCTGCTCAGCACTAATATATTCATCTTGTTTGAGGAAAGCATAATTCCTGACACTGTCATGCCATGAGAAAGTGCTTTTTATAGCCATCAATAGATATGATCATGATGGTGACTCAGAAAGGAAAAGACTACCTCAATGGCCCATATATCAACCAATCCTCATACAGTATAGATGACAAATTCAAGTAGCTGATGTCCAAACTCTCTTGGAGACAAAGTCAATATGAAGAGTGAAAAGAAGATAACTCAAGAGAGATTGAATATATTTCAGCACTGGATGATAGAAAAGATGGTCTGGTTATTTGGTAGGAGCCTCTGTTTGTATGCATTTACACAACCACTATGGTTCAGGTGGAAGGGTCTCTATACATGTCTGAAAGTCCTTGAAAGTTCAAAATAAAAGTGACAGTTACTTAATCTTTTATTGATCAGGAACTGTTCAAGGAAGTAGATATGCATTCATAATAGGCAATGATAACAGTTTGTCTAGAGCAGCCATGCTTGTGCCTGAATATAAGCACCAAAAAGAAAACTGCCACTCTTCTGTGGAGGTAAAGGAGTAATATCAATTCTCTTGCTATTCTTGAGCATAGTTGCCTTGCCAAAAGAAGTCCATAAAGGTAGAACTACCAGTATATGAGTTGCTGAGAATTTTTGCAGACTGTCTATATTGTCTGAATCCATCTTGGTATTTTACAATTCCTCATAATCATAGTTGAAGAGTAAAGGAATTGAAGATGAATGATGGCCAATATATTCCTGTGTGTATCATTTGAAATCTGACATGGAGTCATGAGGATGGTAGTGAAGTATGTTGGACACTGTAACATCATTAGATACAATGTTGTCTTGAAAAGGCTCATGAAAAATGATTAAGTAATGCTGATACAAATTGGCTGCATAGCAAAACCTTGTCTGCTGATTCATATGTTGGAGGACATTTGTCTTGGAGGAGAATTTATTTCTGCACTGTGAACATCTGATATTTTTCTGGCTATGCTCAAGAGCAAAGACAGAACCAATTTCATCTAAATATCTGTGTATGTAATACACTATGTCAAGTATGTATTTAGCATATTTTCCCTTGACTATCATTATAATGAGCATCCATCTCCCTTTGTATCAGCCCCCAACCTCAAACACTCCACCTTCTTTATAACAACCTATATCTGATGAGATTGTTCATTCATCACCATTCTTGACTATTGACCACTTGTTATGATCAACCAGGGACCCCTATCTTTTTCTCCTTTTCTTTTCTCTTCTACAACTATGTCCCTCTTGTCTCATCTTCTCATTTATTGTCATAGCTTGATTTCCCTCTGTATTAGTATAGCTTTGACCTTCTAACTCTCTTTTTACTATTGTAAGCTACTATCTTTCCCACCATTCCTTATTTTTTTGTGGCACCATTTCCCTTACCAATCATCACCCTTCCCATTGCCTATTTTTCTACTACTTAAATACCTCCAACAGGCATATCCTTTTTCTCTAACCTTGATCTCCTTGAGTATCCACTTAGATACTGCTTGGAATACACCTAGTGTTTAACTGCTCTAGTAGTCCTCATTCTACTCTTGAGTGGATGCTCCCTTTAAAACCCTCATATGACCTTACAGTCATCCAACTGCTTGAAGTATTGATCTTTGATCCTCAATACTACCACAAAGTTCCCTTAATCCCTTGACTCTCCAAGACCTCATTGATCTCATCCTTTTTAACCACCACTCCTGTTCACCTTTCAAGGCTATACTCATTTTTACCTGAGCCAAGTGTAACAAAAGGTCAAGGTTCCTTCCTTTGAGCCTGCCACTGACAGCAAAGCCTTCCACCATTTCATCCTTCAATGCACTCAGATCCAAGAGGCCTTAGCCTCACCTCTACCAGACCCTCTCAGCATTACCTTGCACTAGGAGCTTCCATGCTTACTCTGGCTCTGAAAAGGAACCACAAACCTCTACCTCCATCTCTAAAGCACTTCCAGGAAGGAACATCATCTCCTCTATTCCAAGAGCCTCACACACCTTCATCCAACAATCACAGCCACCTCCCTTAGGTTCTCCAGTTGACAAAACTGAACCCATTGAAGTAGAGATCCCTCTAGCACCATCCATAACCTCCACCCTGCCTCTACCACCTCTACCACTTGCAACACCACCTCAGATGTCTTTTTCCTCATCTAAATCCACTGAATTTGGCCTGGAAGCACCAAAACCCTTTGATGGCTCCTCCTCCTTTGCCCTCACTTTTATAAATGCCACTAAGATATACCTTCTTGTCAACAAAGACATTTCCAACACAGATACCAAGAAGATTGCCTTTGTTCTGTCCTATATAACCAATGAACCTGCCTTTACTTGGGCCTCTACCTTTAGAGCCAAGGCCCTCAATGTAATCACTCCATCCTTATGGACCTTCATGGACTTCTCCAAAGCTTTCACCACCTCCTTCATCTATTAGGACATCAAATTCAATGCCATAGCCTGGCTATCCACAACCAGGATAAACAAAGACATCTTGCTTACCACCTACATTTTTGAGTTCCAAAACTGAGTAGCCCAGAGTGGTATCACTTCTAACATCATCCTAATTGGATATTTCTTTTCAGGACTTCCTCCTGCCATCATAAAAGAAATTCTTTCAATGGACACCTCTTCCACCACCATAACTGACTGGTACTTTAAAGCCATCCACTTCAAAATCCAATGGAACTGAACAGACAACATCATTGCTTGAAACAAGAAACCTTCCTTGACCTTTGTCTACCACCCTATCTCCACCAAGGCTGAATGAGACCCCAATGCCATGGATGTAAATGCTATCAAAATCCCCAAACTCATCCCCCAGAAATAAAAGCATTTTATTGATCTCAAACTATGCTTCTGCTGCCATAAAAAAGGCCATTTTTCCACCTCCTGCTCTACTTTTCCTTTGACCAAACCAATTGAAAGGAAGGTCTGAAAGGTTGATGAAGATCCTAAGAACTTCTCCATCCTCCAAGAAGTGGAAGACAACAAAGAAGAACCTTTCATCCACAAGATCTTCTTGGAGGATTTTCAGAATGGAAGCCCTCTCTGATGCAG
The DNA here is from genome assembly GCA_038090455.1 of Garcileccinum viscosum. Classification (NCBI taxonomy): domain Eukaryota; kingdom Fungi; phylum Basidiomycota; class Agaricomycetes; order Boletales; family Boletaceae; genus Garcileccinum; species Garcileccinum viscosum. The sequence goes on from JBBPMT010000010.1 coordinate 26,033, forward strand.
GTCCCTTCCATATCTCAAACCAATATACTAGTAGCTGACAAATGAATGAAATCTATCTATATTCCCCTTCACCTCATTGTTCCTAATTGTAACCTCAAAGATGTTAGCATCTATGCCCTTATTGATTCTGGAGCTAACATCTCCTGCATTGACTGGCACTTTGTCAATAAACACTAACTCCCAAAAGAGTGTCTCCCCCACCCCATCTGTGTTAGGAATGTTGACCAATCTTCCAATAAGAATGAAGATATCAAATTCACCACTTCCCTCTATATCCAGCATCCATCAGAGAAAGTCAAATTCTATGTCAAGTATTGTGGAAAGGAAAATGTGATCCTCAGACTCCCATGCCCTCAAAAAATCAACCCCACCATAGACTGGAGAGAAAGGACCCTTGCCATCAAGACATTTTGCAATGAGACTCCAGACCTAAACTCTCAATACCAACATGACCACCTTTGACACTTGGCCAGACAATGCCCCCCAGCTCCCACCACCAAACCTATCTGACATATCAATAATGACCCCATCTTCAATGAAAGACTATATGACTATCTTGACAACTGGGCCAAACACTGCTTCCCTACCCAAACAAGAATCCACTATCTAATCGATAGGATTCTCAAATGTAGACAATGCTTCACCCAGATCACACACCCCACCATCAAAGCCTTCACCACCACCACCAAACTTGCAATCCAAGCTGATAAAACCAAGCCAAAATTCTCCCTCCCTCCCTTAATATATAGCATACTCATTATTCACCAAGAAAACCACTAACCACCTCCCCTCATCTCAACTCTATGACCATGAAATCAACCTCAATGAATCCTTCACCCCCAAGATAAGAAAGATCTATCCACTCACTCCTGAGAAATGGGAGGCAACAAAAGCCTTCTTGAAGGGGAACCTCAAAGCTAGAAAGATATGACCTTTGAACTCTCCACAAGCATTTCTCTTCTTCTTTATAAAGAAAATGAATAAAGGACTCCATCTCTGCCAAGACTATAGATACCTCAATGAACATACCATCCAACATACCTACCCCCTTCCCCTTATATCTGACCTCATTGATAAACTCAGAGAAGCCAAGGTCTTCACCAAGTTCAATATTTGATGGGGGTACAACAATGTCTGAATTAAAGATGGTCATCAATGGAAAGTGGCCTTCAACACCCACAAGAGCTGCTTTGAACCCACAGCCATGTTCTTTAGACTTACCAACTCTTCAGTCACCTTCCAATGGTTCATGAACAATTCCTTCCAAGACCTCATTGCAGAGGAGTGGCTAGTAATCTATATGGACTACCTCCTTATCATCTCCTCCAATATAACCATCCATGAGGACTGCATTAAATGTGTCCTCCAAAGAATAATGGAGCTCAATCACCACCTCAAACTAGAGAAGTGCAACTTCACTTCCTCAAAAGTAGAGTATCTTGGCATGATCATCAAATCAGGCCAACTAGCTATGGACTCCATCAAACTTGCAGGCATAGCTGACTGGTCTATCCCCTCCAAGCTCTGAGATGTTAGGTCCTTTCTCAGATTCACCAATTTCTACCAATGGTTCATCCCCAACTACTCTAACATTGCTTGGCTTTTCATTGTTCAAGGGCTAGGAATCAGGCTCAGAGGAACACTTACATGTGGGGAAAGACTAGTTGGTCAAGAACATTGCAGTTGTGGTAAGAAAATAGATAAACACCTATTCAAACTCAAATGCAGCTGAGCCTTGTTATATAATACAAGCATGTGAACTATTTACTAGATAAGTGCACTAGTTGGTTGTACTTTCAATATTCATCAATCTCATCAAAAAGACTTAGCCTTGGGACTGGTCAACTGCTTGCCAAAACACTTTCAACACCCTTAAAAAGGCCTTCCTCTCTCAGCCTATCCTCTCCCTCCCTGGTCTCGGGTTTTCATACTCTGCCAGCCTCCTCTTCAGGTAACTCCAGAGATGCTCAATGGGGTTGAGGTCAGGAGACTGTGCAAGCCATACCATAGTCTCAAAATCCTGCTCTTTCAGCCATGCCTTCACCTTTTTACAGGTATGCTTGGAATCATTGTCCTGCTGAAAAATGATATCAGATGGATTGAGATCATGATACTGCAGAGTATTCAGCAGTTCATCCTTCAAAATTTAGAGTTAAAGATCCCCATCCATCCTATGATTAATCTTAGCAGTATAGCCAACTCCTTGCCAAGTCATACACCCCCATACCATCACAGAACCTCCACCAAACTTGACTGTACTTTATACTAGCCTGTCACTAAGCTCCTCACCTGGCTTTTTCCAAGCCTATTTGCACCCATTTGACCCTAGGTGTTTATTTTGGTCTCATCAGACCATATCATCTTCTTCCAGTCCTCTATAGTCCAATCCTTATGAGCAATGGCAAAGTCCATGCAATTTTTGTGATGTCTACCAGAGAGTAGAGGGTGTTTGGACATGACTACAGCTTTCATTCCAGACCTTTTCAAGCAGAGGCATATAGTATTGGAATGGAGAGGCTGGTTGGTGATGGCTGAGAGTGCATTGGTCCCTTGAACAGCATTCTCAGCCTTCTGAAATGAGATAAGGTGGAGAGCATGGCAAATATTGGTGGAGGAAAGCTTTGATGGATGACCTCCAATAGACTTTTGAAGGTCAGAACATTTTTTTTGAATGAAGCCTGGATATGGTGGCAATGCCTACACTAGTACTGGATGCAATAGAGTGGAGGGAGTGACCAGAATCAAGCTGAAAGAAGATGGTATTTTGCTGAGTAGTGAAAAGTGATCACATGATGATAGTGGTAAAGGAACAAGAAGCATGGGAATGTTTTAAAACTCAGACATCATGTTTAAATGTATATCTTTATTTGTATCACTGAACAAGACCAAATAAAGTCATATTTGGTTGAGATTCTAAATGTCATAATAAAAGTCCAAAAACTGTTTCAATGGTGTTGCTGTTTTAAAAGTAGTGTATCTCAATAGCCCCTGACCTAGATCACATGACCCAGTGACATAATTTGTAGCCAGGGGTTTGTATATTATTTGTCTCCACCAAAACAAAGTGAAATTCCCACAAGTGATTATGGAGCACTTCACACCCTGGTTTGGGGTTAGGAATTGAAACACTTTTTGGAGTCACTGTATATTATGTTGTGGGTTTAGGGCAAGTATGAGAAATACATAAGGGCAGGTAAAGAAATATTAATAAGAAATGACATAGGCTTATGTAAGTATGACATTATAAATAAGAGATAAGGGAACATGTTATAGAAAGTTCTAGACAAAGTTATGTGATATGATTAGTAATCAGATTAGGTAAGATGAAAAATTAGGTTAATGATGAAGTTTATAACAATCCTGGAGGTTCAAATCACACCAAAAGTGAAGCCCAACATTAATGCAGACACCAATATGATTCTAACCATCACTGTCCCATCTTTGCATGCTATCCTCAAGCTAACAGTTCCAACAGGTGTTCAATCATGATCCAATTTGATTATTTAGTGCTAGCAACTCCCTGTGTCTGAAATGGCTGTTTCCTTACCCACATGCAAAAACACCAAGCATTTATGCTGGCCATCCTCTATGCCAGCACATTGCCAAAGTCTTCAATAAAACCTTTGACAGGCCTTTCTCTACATTTTATCATTAGTCTTACTTCAATGATGGCCCAAAGCCATTATCATTACAAATTCACTCATGCCTGAAGTTTTTCCAACTTATGATACCAGTAGCCTAAATGAATCTGAGAAGTCCAATGATGAATGCAGCAGCTCATCTGATGGTTACCCATGGTAGACCTTTCTAAATTGATTGTCAAAAATAATGACCTGTCTGAGGCTATCCAATAGTCATTGGTTATTAGTACCAGGCCATCCATGGTTGTAATGCCTGTTATATCCAATACTGCTACTGACAAACCAGCTCTATCCAATGCACTAGTCTCTCTAAATATATTGAGGATATGAACTATGTAGATTAACAGTTCTAATCCTAACATGTGCTAGTACTAGCACATTTGATATGCATGTGAGTATTGAGTACCTGGTTTCAACTAATGGATTCAAGTCTCTGCTAGATCCTGATTTTCTTTTGAGCCAAGAAGTGGATTGGAGCCTAGTCTCAGGGCCAGCACTTACACTTCCACAACCAGCCAGATGCAAACAACAGACATTATTGGCATTTTCAGTTTGCTACAGTGGTTTTACATTTGCAAACTGGTATTTGTGATACAGTTGCTATAGGATTTTTCAGATGGCTACAGGATGCTACAGAATTCCAGCCTCATATAGTCTTGTCTGGGGTACATCATAGGTCTGCTTAGTCAGATGTGCCAAATTTGATCCAAATCAATGCAAATGTGAATGATAATCTCACCCTTGTCTATCTCTATATCCTGTCATTAATCCAAGCTGATTTCTTTCATAATCACACCTTGAAATCTGTTTGTGAGTACTAGTATGCATTCTTTTTTTTCTTGCTAAGTTCCTAACCTCCATCATGAGTGATGCTGGTACCGAATTGGAGAGCACCACAGCCACCTATCCTGAGGCTGGCATGGAAACTCAAGGAGATATCAACATCTTCACTATGCATGGACTTTCCAAGATTGACACCATGTCTGTCAAATTCAAAAAAAGTGTCAAGGTGAGTACTCATACTATAGACTTATAATATATAGTAACTAAAATCATCTGTACAGAAAGTCAATATCAGGATTCTGTCACCCATCCTCCCATGCAGGTGCTCTATTGCAGTCCAGGCCACAGGTGACACAAAGTCAGAGAGTGAACCAGATGGTGTCCTCATTCCTTTGGTACATTTTTCTTTTTCTTGTCTCTGCTCTAAGTTGTCTGACTAGATTTTCAAGCATGCTATCAGTGATGCTGCAAGGCAAAGGGTCATGAATACCATGGCCTCCCCCTCCAAAAAACATCTTAAACTATTTTAGTTGACTCATTGTAGATACTTTCCTTGTCTTGTAGCTACTTTATACCAAGTTGTATTGCCATGTCTGATCTTCAACTTCAATCTTGTCCTCCAGCTTCCATGGCATCAAGATATGCTGTAAGTTCTTTATTGGATTTTTCAAGGTGATGATTGATGTCCTGTTGTTCTGCAATCACTTCAGACAGGTGGTTGAGCTGAGTGGATAAAAAGGAAAACTATTCACATGAAGGTATGTCAATACTTCCTTGTGAGCCATGGTATCCTTGGGAAGTTGTCATACATGGACAGCTGCTTGAACAAAATGGTGTTTCCTCTTGTGACAAGGAATGGATTCCTTGGTCAAAAAAATGATGTTGATGACTTCCTAGGTATGGCATTTGTAGAGGCTGGTTAAATGGGTCTCTGAAGTTGACCAAACTGGGAGTATTTTCCCATGCCCCTCATCAAGGATAATTCTGTGGGTCAAGGAATCGAGAGTTATTTCCATCATTAAGCTGAGAAAAACAAGTGAGAGCATTGTTCAAGGAACCAGTGACCAGCAATGAATGGCTTACTCCTAGCCCAGGACCTTGGTTTTGGAAGTCTAGACATTGACTTTGTCCACTGGGCCTGTCCACCATGAAGACATCATTTTGAGAGCCCCCTCCATCAATGCCAAACTCATTTCCAAGAAACAGCAGTGGTGTATTTTTATCTGGATAACCCAGATATAAACCTAGACCACTTGGTGGGTGATCTCTAAGTCCATCTGAGCTTCCTATTGGGTGCAGTCCAACTGGAGCACCTCCAGGATGCCTCTGTGGTTGAGGGCCATAAAATGTATACATGGAGATGCAAGGAGAGGAGAAACAGGGTGGATTCCAGTTGCTGGGGATGCATTTTGGAAGCAGAATGTGGAGAATCTCCTTCTTCTAAACATAGTAAAATAACATTTGTTCTTAGTCATTCATGAATGGATTTACAATGTATTCAAATGGGAAATGTGTTCTATTTTGACTTGGAAATTACTTCTTAGAGTTGAAGGACAATTAAAACAAGTTCCAGTCCTTTGTCTATTGCAAGTCTGATTTACCAAGGATTTACTTAACACTTCAAAACCTAATCACAATTCTTACATGCATTAGTCCAAGTCTGATTTGTTTGTCATTTCACCATTAATCATAATCTACTCTCCATGGATTATTTTTCTGTTTCCACAGTGATTCTGTTACCATTCCTGCATTGCTGGTCAATGTCATCATCATGTTATCATCCACATCAACAGTTATTGTTACATCAATGTCATATTGTCATTGTTATCTTTCAAATCCTCATCATATCCTGCCATATTCCTATGTGCTTGTTGTGTTTGTTGATGCTGATGTCACCTGTAGTACTGTCACATTGCTGGTGGATGAGTGGGGCACAAGTGGAACATACACTGTCATCACATGGCATCTTTATGCCATGAGGAAGTACTAGTGGCATGGACAGGATGTGGCAGAAGGTGGATCAGGATAGAAGGCAGGATGTCTGTAAGTGTATGAATGAGTGTTCATAGGCAGTAACACACATTCCATTAGCCTTGTCCCCATCACATAGCCTTTGTCCCTTGTTTTCCTCATCATCACATAGTAGAGTTGCTAGCATGTGTCATTGTGTCAATGCAGCGCACTGTCAGTGGTCCTGTGCTGATTAGGGTGGTGTGGATAAGGCCTGGCATTGGTAGGTGTGTGAGAGAGAGGAGGGGCATAGGGAATAGGCAAGAGACAGAAAGAGGGATGCACCAGTCTATTATTGCATCATTAGTCATGTTATTGTTTCTTGTCACATCATCATCATTTTCATGCTTGTCTGCCTCTATTGTATTGATGTCTGTCTGTCAATGTAATCAATGTCAGGTCATCCCCATCATTGGTTGCTGAAGTATCTGTGGGGTAACCTGTGCATTTACCTATTCAATGACAGAGATTAATGGCAAGCATTTAAAAGTATTGTTTATGTGCCAGGGTCAGAGAGAGGACACTAATTGAAGGTAAAATATATGTTGCCTCTGGGAAAAAAACAAACAAATTTCCAATAACTTTTCAAGATATATTGTACAGACTTTCAAGCATCATGGGCAGATATAGTGTAGCCAAGGAACTTGGTGCTTGGATTTGTTAGACATAACTGACTCTCAAAGATGGAATAGTAAACAACATAATGGTGATTGTGTTGAAAAGAGCAACATGTCAGGTTTCCAACAGGTTTGATTGCCATTTGGTAATAAACAACTTGGAGCCATTTAAATGCAGTGAAGATTACAAAATTTCACAATGCAACACCAATATGTCATATTATATCTCAACTCCATCAGATAAATATGATGATTGGAAAGCAAGGTTACAACACATCCTTATATATGTGTATGCATAACATGATGCATATGAATTAGTAATTTCAAGGAGCAGATTAAATATGTACTCACCAACAGGAAGATTTTTGTGCCTTATGTCATTGCAAATGTGGCTAATATTCATATTAGCATCTTTCAAGTTTTTTTCTGCCATCTTGGAATAGTAGTGATACAGTTTGATTCATACTATGTATTCCTCAATAATGCAATTAGCAAGATCTTTCTGTGACTTTTCTTTGTACCCAGGTAATCTCCAAGGTGAGTTTGGATTCCTTACATTCAGAATCAGTGTCAGAGATATATCCAGCATCACTGTTAAGGAGCAAAGGGGTCTTTAGTACACACTAGATGAGCAATATGTTACTTAACTGTGATAGGTATTATTTCACCTCAGTTTTGGTATTGTCAAGTAGGTCCTTGAGATACAAACTCAAATGGCTTGGTCTACTAAGGTTCACAGACATGCTAGATCAGTGCATGTAAAGAAATTCCAACTGACAATAGGAAAAAAGGTCAATATTTACTTACTAGATAGTTGTTTAGTGAAATTGTTCAAACTTCAAGTTATCTCAGAATTTGCCATGTGTTTCCCTTTGCAGTCATGGCTTTATGCCCTAATTGTAGAAAGCACTATAAAAATATCTCTAGTGTCACTTGTTACTTGAGCAAGCTGAGGACATCCTATTCAGACATGATCCATGATTTTATGCAAATCACATCAAGTTCATGCACGGATTTGGATGAAAAAAGGCAGTATGATTATGACTCAGATATTTATTCAGCACTCCTGGATGACAGTATGGATGTAGACTCAGCTCCTTTGAATAACCTGAATGAATGCAGTTGGTGGTCTGTAAGGTGTGAAAAAGCATCTGATGAGTATGTTAGAGCTGCAATGGGATATGGCAATGGAATAATATTCATGGACCTGTTTAACAATGATGAATTTGCTAAAAAGAGGGAATATAACCTTTATTACACTTTCACAGTAGAAAAGGACTGACAGGTTGCATATTACCTACTCACCTTGGGTCTAAGCATGGCTGCCATCAATGCAGTTCTATCTTTGGATTTGGTATGTTGATTGTTTGCTGTAAATCCATTTTGCACTTAGCCTGAATTAAATAAAAACATTACCATTATCCATTGATACTGCAAAAGAGCTTTGTGGTTGGGTAGAACTTGCGTGATTTGGCCAACCAGTTGACAAATGTTGGCAAGGTCCTCACTGCCAAACTGACACAAAAACCAAACAGGAATTCTGGATCCATCAATGAATCTGTCAATCTCATGGCACCTGGATATCTGGAGGATTTACATTCAAAGCAGAAACCTCTCAAGATATGTTAATCTATTGTTTGTAGTCTAAATAATATTGATGTCTTGTTCAATGAAACAACATGCAGACAACCAGCAATGATGTAGTGGATTCAATGTTGTTGAGAACAATTTGGGACAGATTTGCATTATAGAAAAAGGGTACTAGGGTCAGAATGGCTGACCACATGGTAAGTAGCATGCCACTCACTTTGTTGATTTTACTGGCTATTTAGCAGACCTCTGGACATGTACAACAGAAGTCTGTTGTCCCAGTCAAGCAACCTGCATCCCTGAATGGACACTTTAATTTTCAATCTGAAGTGAAAACAATCAAGATCTTATATTCTCAGCCTATTCTAGTTACACATTCTCAGCAAGCTTTACAGGTGGAATTCCAGCTTGGGTCACATGGTTCTAGTCCAGTTCTTGTACCCTGATATCAATCACTCTCTCAAAAAGTGTCTTTGAAGGAATCAATCTCAGATTTGGAACATGATCTGGATACTCAACAGTTTTCATTACATAGCAATAGTCTATTTGTTTGCAATGAATGATAAGTTTGAAGTTTGAAGTATAGAATGTGAAAATCATACTAGTGTGATTACTAACATAAGCTCATTCTAGACTGGACTCTGCTACTACCTTGCACTAAAATAAAACTAGACAGTTCTGTATAGAACTGCTAAACAAGATTGGTGAAGTCTATACAGGACTACTGAACAGGATTGAAGAACCCTGTACAAACTAAACAGAGCTGTACAAGTCTGTGCCTAGTATAGGGGGGCATAGGCCTGTACAAACCTATGCAAAAGGACATACTTGTAGGATCATAGAATCATGTATCAGCTGTACAGTGCTGCACAACTCTGCACATTGACCTGTAGTTTGCTGATGTATTTCAAAAACCAAAGAGCCAACATTCACCATGATGGCATACTCACCCCAGATGACTGCATCAACAATGACTCCAACATGTCCCTCAATAATTGCTTGCCCCTGTCTTGTCAGTCAACAACAATCACAAATATTCTCTAATCCAGAACCTTCAATGTGCCAACTTCATGCTTGATTTAGGTGCTGTTGGAGTATGCCCCTTGCTCTCTCATTTCTCACATGCCAAACATCTGCTGAATACATTGTAAAATATGCACAAGATATATCCAATAATGAACATCTTTCTCTGTCACTCATGGATGCCCATGGCTGCTGCCTGTAAGTCTTGATAACACTGTTGTTGACATACGACTAGCTTCTACTTTCAGTAATATATTCTCACAATGCTCATTAGCTACAGTTCCACATTACTCCAATCCATTCCTCAGTCGTTTTTACTACGTCGACTGAGGTATGCATTCTAATCACACTCGTTAATACATCTGCTAACATGTACCTTAGCTTACTCTCATTAGGTACATATAACAGTCGTTTTTACTACATCGACTGAGCTTACTCTCATTAGGTTATGAGCCCTGCTGTGTGAAAATTTCACTGGCGAGAATAAAAGTTGAAATGTACTCAAACCGCATTGATTCCCATCCGATTGATTGGACCACCGCAGCCATCTCCTTGTTAAACCCACAGCACTATTCCTGAGTTAAAACATGCCAGCATCTAGTAGTCAAATCCCATCTGGTACGGCGTCGAGTACGTCAGCACCCGCTTCCACTGTCCCGAAAACATTCAAAATTCCCTTGGGCGTCCACCACTACTTCCTAAGACACGAAAGTGACCGCCTTACAGATGAAAAAGGCTATTTCAGGTGGTCGCACCTCATGAGAGAAGGGTTCGAACTCTTCGGACTACTGGACCTTGTTGAAGGGACCTTCAAGGAACCTACGGATGCTGCTGAGTTAGCAGTTTGGACAAAGATGAACAATACTGCTTGTAGTCTCATCTCTGGCTGCATAAAGCTTGAGTTACTCCCCAAAATCACCAGCGTAAAGTCTGCACACGCTGTCTGGACCATCCTCGCCACCAAGTTTGGACAAGTCAGCTCAGGATCCATCATCTACTGGTTCCATCGCTTGACGAGACACATGCCGAGTGGTAGTGACGTATCCACACACATCAGCAAGTATCAGGAAGCAATACAGTACCTATCCAATGCAGATCTTGTCTTAGGGGACTTCTATGCTGCCACTATATTGTTGTCTATGCTACCGAGCGATCCGAAAGACCCCAACTCATGGGACTATTTCGTGAAGGGGGTACAAATCAGCACAGACACTACTACGCTATCGGGCATCGTATCGGAGATCCTCAAGGAGAAACACCATCAAGCCTCCGCAAATGACACTAGCGCATCATTGGAAACAGCACTTGCCTCTTTAGAACATTCCTCCCATGCAGCCAGCTTAAAGTTTTGCATGAACTGCAAGCGGCAAGGACACACGAGGGACAAGTGTTGGGGGAAAGGCAGTGGAAAAGAAGGGCAGGGCCCAAAGTGGAAAACCAAGTCCAAAAATAAAGGAAAAGGGAACAGTGAGAAAGCCAAGGTTGCTACAGAGGACGGAGGGGATGAAACGTCTAATGTTATACTTGAAAAATGCCTCATCACTACAGAAACAGGCCTCGAGATACCATCTCCAACCCCTCCATCAGTCACAGACTCAGCGTACAGTGCATGTACAGCATCGAGCGTGACACCCATCATCGACTCTGGTGCTTCAACTCACATACTCGCAGATCACACGTTATTCAAGTCCTATTCACCCTCGTCGGGCAGCATAAGTGGTTTCGGAAATGGCCAATCGGTGATTGCAGGTCGTGGTGAAGCACAGCTACTTGCCAGCAGACCATCTGGTGGTACAATAAACCTTAAACTGCGTGACATGTGTCATGTCCCATCATCTACACTTCCTATCGTTTCAGTCTCGCAACTTGATGACGCCGACTGCTACACACTGTTTGGTGCTGGTCACTGTGTCATGTTTGAGCTCAAAGACGACAGACAAATGATACATGACGTCCTAAACAAGTCATGTTGCATCATTTTTACTGCCACCAGACGCACCGACCATTTATACCACATGGACACACCACGCTGATCTGACGAAGTCTCTTACCAAGCCATCACCTCCATTTTGAAGATTGAGCAGCTACACTGCCGGCTAGGTCACCTAAATTACCAGTCCATGCGAGCACTCATCAAGAGAGGCCTCGTGACAGGCATTAAACTCACACAGGGCAAGCTCGACTATGAGCCACCTGTATGTCCATCATGTGCTATGGGCAAGATCACTTGAGCATTGTTTCTGCTGTCGGAGAGCGGCAAAACAAACTGTTTCCTCACCCTCATCCACTTGGACCTATGGGGTCCCGCTCCTGTTCAAACAGCTTCGGGCAAGCACTATATGATGACATTGATGGACAATTATACCCGTTGGGTGTGGGTTCTATTCCTACAAAAGAAGAGTGATGCATTTGCTGCATTCAAAGAGTGGAAAACAGAAGTAGAAAATACCAGTGGCCAGACCTTGCAACGATTCTGGACAGACAACGGCGGCGAATATTTCAACATGCTGTGGATTGACTACGTGAAACAGTGCAGAATACGCTGGGAGTCAACTACCCCTCGGACTCCCAAGCAGAACAGCGTATCTGAACGTCTCAATCGATCCGTTTTCGACCATGTCCATACCATCCTAATCAACACCAGCCTACCCCTCTTTCTTTGGGCTGAGGCAGCCAACTATGTTGTCTACACAAAGAACTGCCATTCTACTCACTCTCTCAAGGACACCACCCCATATGAGAAAAGGTATGGGTGCAAACCAGATGTGTCCCATCTCCATCATTTTGGCTGCACTGCCTACGTGCTCGACGACTCTCCAGAGCGTCGGAAACTCAATCCGAAAGGAAAACAAGTCATTTTTCTAGGATATTCAGACACTCAGAAGGGTTGGCATGTATATCACACCTACAAACGGCGCATTTAGGTATCCATGCATGTCATTTTTGACGACTGCAACAACTCGCACAACAGCTTTCAGGCTGAGGGGGAGTACCAGTTCTCCTATAAGTCACTTAAATCATCTGTATTCAATGAGGACTATGACAGCCCAAAACCTGCGCAGCCTGAGCCACAACCACCTATTCCACCTGTTCCACCTATCCAACCTCAACCCACTCAGCCTAACCAGCCAGAGCAACCTCTGCCACATGCTCAACCTCAGGCTCATGCTCATCCCAAACCACCACCTCTGTGAGCTCCATCGACATGCACTGCTGCAGCAAAAGCATGTGGTGCAATCACTTCAATTTATGGACAACAACCTGTGGAGGAAGAACTCTGTCAAATCACAATGACTCAGAAGCCGAGATAAACGATGCACTAGCTGCTGACCCACCTAACGAGGAAGTCAATATTGCCTCGGGTGAAGACCCTTGCACATACTGCAAGGCCATCAATTCACCAGATCGCACGGAGTGGGAGCAAGCAATGCAAGACAAGCTTGACTCAATCGCACAACTCAGTACCTACTGATTAGTAGAGCTTCCACCCGGTCGCGACATGATCGACTCCAAATAGGTATACCACATCAAACGTGATGAAGCTGGGTGCATCTCACGCTACAAAGCCAGATTAGTCGTGTGCAGATTCACTCAAAAACCCAGCATCAACTTTGATGAGACTTTTGCGCCCATTGCAAGAATCGAATCAATTCGTCTTCTCTGCATGATCGCAGCTTCGCTCGACTGGGAAATTCATGTCATTGATGTCGACTCAGCTTTTCTCAATAGCGAGATGCTGGATGACCAGCCAGTGTATGTCAAACAACTGACCGGATTTGAAGCAAAAGGCAAAGAGCACCTTGTCTGGCTCCTGTTCAAGGCGTTGTATGGACTCAGGCAATCCGGGTACCTTTGGTATCAAAAGCTAAAATCTATTCTAACCAAGATTGGATTTGCTGTGTGCTCTGCCGATCGCTGTGTCTTCATCCATCACTGCACCACTGGAATCTGCATCATTGTGTCTCATGTCGACGACCTAGGACTTTATGTATCATCAAGGGATGAACTCAAATGACTCAAAACTGAGTTTGGTGTGCACGTTTCCTTCAAGGACCAAGGGGAAATGTGCCATATCCTTGGTATTGAAGTGATTCGAGATCGTGCTACTCATACCATTTCCCTCTTCCATCAATGATACATCGACTCCATGGTCAAGACATACAGTCTCAAGTCAGCAAATCTGGTCACAACCCCAGAGCAACCAGGCCTGTGACTATCGCGCCAGCACTGCCCATCCTCGGATGACGAAACATGCGAAATGTGTGATGTCCCTTATCAGAACACTGTCGGAGCACTCAACTATTGTGCCATCATGACGCAACCTGATATCGCTCATGCTGTGCAACAGGTTGTGCAATTTGCAGCTGATCCAGGCCACATGCATTGGACTGCTGTCAAACACATCCTCCGTTATCTTAAAGGCATGCGTGACCTTGTTTTGACTCTGGGCAGCCAACTCAACAGCAATATAATCACACCACATGCTTTCAGTGACTCCGACTTCGCCAACTCACCCAACAACACTCATTCCATGTCTGGCTACACAGTTATGCTTGGAACTGGCACATTCTCATGGTCTGCCAAAAAGCAAACAGCCACGGCACTGTCGACAGGCGAAGCCGAATACTATGCTGCCACTCATGTTAGCCACGAGATTCTGTGGCTGTGCCATTTGCTCGTCGAACTCGGATTCGCTCAAACTCACCCGACCATGCTGCATGTCAACAACACAGCCACGATATGCATTCTCACCACACTGGACGAGATGTCCACCAGAATGCACTATATTCGACTCTCATATTTCTGGATCAAGGACAAGATCAAGCACAAGCAAATCACTCCGCAACACGTCATTTTGGCTGAAAATGCCGCCAACATTTTTACCAAAGGGTTGCCTACCGACACACACAGACATCTCGTACGTTTACTCGGACTACAGATACAGACTGATGCTAGCTGAGGGGGAGTGTTGACATACGACTAGCTTCTACTTTCAGTAATATATTCTCACAACGCTTGTTAGCTACAGTTCTGCATTACTCCGATCCATTCCTCAGTCGTTTTTACTATGTCGACTGAGGTATGCATTCTAATCACACTCATTAATACATCTGCTAACATGTACCTTAGCTTACTCTCATTAGGTACATATAACAGTTGTTTTTACTACGTCGACTGAGCTTACTCTCATTAGGGACCTCATGACACATGGTGGATTCCTCACCTATCCTCATCATAATGCATGTAGATTTTCCACGTATGTGGATATGCCTGGCATATCTGACACAAATAGAAAAGGCCTATTTGAACAATGGGACAAGTTGTTCATGGAAAGGTTGGACCTGAAGATTACTGAGGGTCCATTTGGATCTGTACTACTTTGATCAGGTGATATTCTATACATTCATTCATTTTCACCTACCTACCTACAGCACTCTACAGCTAACTGATATGAACCAAGCATCCAGCCTGCTAGTTTAACTCACCTTGTATACATGCCACAAAATGGTGTGACTTCAGCAGGCCATTTCCTCAGTTATGTGACAATGCATTTGATAGAGCTTGCATTCTGATATGACTCCAGACAGGTCCTGGGTCAGGGGATACAAGGAGCAACAATAGCAATGAATGCAAAAAATGCATCCATCTTTCACTATGTGATGTGGATGGTGCTTGCACTTCCTGTTCTCATATAGGATCCATCACATGTGTGCTACAGGATGTATAGCATCCATTTGTTTATTAACAGGAAATCTGCAGGTAAATTCTATAGGCAGCCAATCCTAGTTCTGATGGTATTGATGAAATATGCACAAGACTATATGACCATCAAAAACATGGAGACAGCCCCAGTGATTTGACCAGATGACATTATAATGCATAAAATGCTAGCTGAGTGAATTGCAGTGATGAAAATTGTCAAAATGCTGGAGAATGGGCTAAAGGTGAAAGATGCAGCATTGGAACTAGAGGAAGGGCCCTGGTAGAGCCCTGGTGGAGCCCTGGGAAAGTTTGCAGTCTGAAGCTGATCTTGCAGGAATTCTCTATATAGAGCAAACCTATCCACACCATACATAGGTGGTTGCAACATTATGAAAATAAAATGGTTGAGCATGGTTGGGCAGGTGTCAAACATGATATTTGACCATGCTTGATGCATGTTCAATGATCCTCAGCCATATTTAATAAGGTTGAGCATGCTGAGCCATATGTGACTATGCTCAAGGCATGCTCAACTGTTCACTACCAGGTATTACAGTGATCGACAACATTTTGCCAAGCACTGTCATCGAGCATCGTCAAAGATGGTCTGGTATGCATCCAGCACTAGCAGTGTTGATAGTGTATGGTTGTGTATGTGTCAAGGATGGTTCCATATGGTCGAGCATGTGTCAAGCATGGTCAAGTATTGTTGCATAGGCATCGAGCATGGTCTAATATGGTCGAGCACACATTGAGCATGGTCAAGCAGGCATCAAGCATGTGTCAAGCATGGTTCCATATGGTCAAATATGGTTGAGCATGTGTCAAACATGGTGGAGCACACGTTAAGCATGGTTGAGCAGGCATTGAGCATGGTCCCATATGGTCAAATATGGTCAAGCATGTGTCAAGCATATGTTGAGCATGCATCAAGCATGGTCCTATATGGTCAAATATGGTAGAGCATGTGTCAAGCATGGTCGAGCAAGTGTCAAGCATGGTTCCATATGGTCGAATATGGTCGAGCAGGCATCGAGCATGTGTCAAGCATGGTCCCATATGGTCGAATATGGTCTAGCATGTGTTGAACATGGTAGAGCACATGTTGAGCATGATCAAGCAAGTGTCAAGCATGGTCCCATGTGGTCGAAACATGGTCGAGCAAGTGTCAAGCATGGTCCCATATGGTCAACTATGGTCGGGCATGTGCTGAGCATGGTCCTATATGGTCAAATATGGTTGGGCATGTGTTGAGCATGGTCCTATATGGTCAAATATGGTCAAGCATGCATTGAGCATGGTCGAGCAAGTGTTGAGCATGGTCCCATATGGTCAAATATGGTCAAGCATGGTTGAGCAGGCATTGAGCATGGTCCTATGTGGTCAAATATGGTTGAGCATGGTCCCATATGGTCAAATATGGTCAAGCATGTGTCGAGCATGGTCGAGCAGGCATTGAGCATGGTTGAGCAGGCATCAAGCATGGTCCTATGTGGTCAAATATGGTTGAGCAAGTGTCAAGCATGGTCCCATATGGTCAAATATGGTTGAGCATGTGTCAAGCATGTGTTGAACATGGTTGAGCATATGTCAAGCATGGTTGAGCAGGCATTGAGCATGGTCCCATATGGTTGAATATGGTCGAGCATGTGTTGAGCATGTATTGAGCATGCATTGAGAATGGTTGAGCACACATCAAGCATGGTCCCATATGGTTGACTATGGTCAAGCATGTGTTGAGCATGGTCAAGCAGGCATTGAGCATGGTCCTATGTGGTCAAATATGGTTGAGCATGCATTGAGCATGGTCGAGCAAGTGTCAAGCATGGTCCCATATGGTTGAAATATGGTCGAGCATGGTCCCATATGGTTGAAATATGGTCGAGCATGTGTCATGCATGGTCGAACAAGTGTTGAGTGTGGTCCCATATGGTCAAATTTGGTTGAGTATGTGTTGAGCATTTGTCAAACATGGTTGAGCACATGTCAAGCATGGTCGAGCACATGTCGAGCATGGTTGAGCAGGCATTGAGCATGGTCCCATATGGTCTAATATAGTCGAGCAAGTGTTGAGCATGGTCCCATATGGTTGAATATGGTTGAGCATGTGTCAAGCATGTGTTGAGCATGGTTGGGCACACATCGAGCATGGTCTCATATGGTTGAATAAGGTCGAGCATGTGTTGAGCATGGTCCTGTATGGTCTAATATGGTCGAGCATATGTCAAGCATGGTCCTATATGGTTGAATATGGTTGAGCATGTGTCAAGCATGCATTGAGCATGGTCGAGCAGGAGTCAAGCATGGTCCCATATTGTCCAGTATGGTTGATCATTGTCACATATGGTCAATGATGATTGAGTATGTGTCGAGCACCATCACACATTCACTGTGCATAGTCAAACATAATAAATAATGCATCTAGCACTGCCATTCATAGTAGAGCATAGTTGCATATATGTCAAGCATGTGTTGAGCATCATCCAAATCTGTCAAGCAGGTGTTGAGCATAGTCATGCATTGTACAACATGGTGCTGAATAGTTGAAAGTGGTCAAGAGGGTGTCCAGCACGTGTCAAGCATAGTTGAACATGGTCGAACATCATCAAAGATGGTAGACCATGCATTGAGCATTGGCAATAATGGGAGAGTGAGGTCAATTGTGTGTGAAGCATGCATTGAGCATAGTCAAATCCTGTTGAGCATGTGTCGAGCACAGTAGAGCATGCATCAAACATAGTCAACAATGATAGATTATGGATTGAGCATAGTTAAATATGGTCATGAATTTGTTGAGCATCAGTCAAGCATACTTGAATATGGTTGCTCATGCATCATGCTTTCTCAATCATGCTTGAGCAGTGGTCAAGCATGATCTAGCATGGGGATAGCTACTTGCAATATCATGATTGACCCCTGCTTGACTGTATTTAACATTGCTCAACAACTGTTTTCAGCCATGTTTTACTTTTCTTGACCATGCTCGACACATGCCTGATCATATATTTAAATGTTTCACAATAGACTGACCATGCTGAACATAGTTTCAATAATGTTTAATAATGCTCCACCCTTGCTCAACCATTCTTGAAAACATATCCTTGATTTGGAAATACATCTGAATTTAAATCTATCACCAAGCTTAGTCATTTATTCCTATGGCCTGGTGTGCATATATATATGCTGAGACTTTGCCGAGACTAGACAATCCTCCACTCATTCTATACCAACTGAAAGCTTAAGGTTCTCTCATAAATAAAACAGTGAACTGTGGTACATTAAGAAACCTGTGATCCCACAATGAATGCTGTAATGAATACAGGCCAAAGGTATTGTGTTTTGGTCGCCCAATATTACTGATTGACACAAGTGTTTATGTGATCTCGATAGAGAAAGTAATCAGACAAATATTGAAGGTACTATCCCTTTCCATTGTTCCATCCTGATTGCAGTCATCAAACTTCTCAGACAGTTTTGTCCTCAATATGGAGCAATCCTATTTCTCACCAACAGGTTGTGTGTCAAATATGGACATCATGTACAGCTATCTGAAGCATTTACCCTCAAATTCATAGCAGAACACACAACCATTCCTGTTCCAAAGGTTCACTGTGCATTTGTGCACAAAGGCTGTACATATATTCTAATGGACAGGATCAAGGGAGAGACACTTGCACATGTATGGGAAATGAGATCTGAAGAATGGAAAGCAAGGATTTTCAGCCAGCTGAGGAAAATGGTGGATGAAATGAGGAACATTCCAGCACCAGGCTGCTGAATATCAAATATCATTGGGGGACCACTATATGACTCACAATTTGCTGGGACATCATTTGCCATTGGACCATTCTGCAATATTCAAGACTTCCACCTTTTATCCAAAATGGATTTCAAGAGGCTCCAGAAAACTATCCAGAAATCAAAGAGATCATGCACCTTCAGGATAGACCTTGGCCATTGCCAGTATTCACACATGGCAATTTGAGTACATTCAACATCCTGGTACATGGAGATGAAGTAGTTGGGATCATAGATTGGGAAATGGCAGGATGGTATCCAATCTATTGGGAATATGTGAGGGCACATCTACAAGAAAGTCCTATGAACTTTTGGTGGAGTGAGAAGGCAGACTGATATCTGGTCCCTATGCAAGAGGAGGTGCAGATGGAAATGTTGCAGTTAAAATACTTTGGACCATCTCTATGGTTTGGAGACAATGTATAGAAATATATAGTATTTATGCTACTTGTAGAATCAGGGAATGGTTTTCTTGTTCTGTAACATATTCCATGTGGCCACCTTGCTATTGTCCCATCTCCCTGAATGCTTGGAGTGAAATAATACAAATCAAGCTACAGCTGCCTTTTTTTTTAACATATGACATATGCCATTGCTGCACTGCGAACTGTGGCCCATTCTAAAATACCTCTTCCAAGAACATCACCATTCGACTGTAGGTCTTTTAGTTTTCTCAATGCCTCCTGGATCCATGAAACACAATTCCAGCCTGCAGAATCTGACTGAACTGGAATAGCAGCCAATATATCACAGAGATGTGGGGTATCAATGATTTTTGCGATGCATATACAAACAAGAGTAGATGCCATAGGACCTGCCCTATTGGGTAGGTGTTCATGGATCCAAACCTCGTAGCCACCAGGGTGGACGATATTCTTGGCATGGAGCCAGATGCAGCATAAGGTGTCATTTGATTTCTTTGGAATGACAATGAGGGCCCAATGATAGCTGTAATTGTGGAGTTAGATTCCACTATGGAAGGTAGAATGGGTGGAACATGCTGTTCATCATCATCTTCTGATATTTCAGCTGCATTGCTGCAAGCATGCAGTGTGATATAGAGATGATCTTTGTCCTTGTTGGATGACATGGTGAATAGGCAGTAAAAGACAAGGTGGGTATTTACTCACGGTCGATGTGGATCAGCCATGCATCATTTATGGTGTATGGCATGTAATGTGGGTCCAAGATGACTCTCCTGTCATATGCTTCATGAGTGACATCTGTCCAATGTAACTTGCTATAGCAGTCCAAATTCCCCCCAAATTAGCAAGTGACACAGATTACATCATCACAAAATCCAGCCAAGTCTGATGTGTGTGAGACATTAGAAGCTTTTGTGGAAGAAAAATTGTGGTGCAGGTTATATACCCAGCACTATATCAGACAATGTAGATGAGTCATGAAATATATGAAATATAATTGATGTCATATTCCCATTAAAATAGTTGCTACTTGAATGTATTGACTGATGGCAGAAGGAAGGATGTATTCTTCTGACAGTCTTGCTCAATCTATATCCCCCATTGAAGCTGCTAATGTATTTGACCTGGGACAAACATCAGTTTCCCAAAGCCTGAGAATCCAGTGGTCAGAAATCAGGCCTCTGAGTGGAAAAATATAAGACCATCATGATGGCAATGAAGCATTAGGAGAAGTAACACATATGTGATAAAGTGAGGAACATTCATGGTTGAGCTGGAGGAAAAGGGAAGGGAGAATACTGCAGACATGCAAAATGATGATAATAAAACTAGTACATGGCTTGAATGTTATACTATACTATATCTGTGTTTGGGAAGTGGAAGTAGTCTTGCATAAATGCAATTTGATGTTATTTCTTGAAATATGTATGTCTGTATGATGAAGTATTACTTGTAAAAGCATCATTTCACTTACCACAAAGATTGAGTATGTAATGGTTGTAGGAACAATGCGCTGCAAGAAAGTCAAATATAGCTGAATTGCAAATATCTCCATCCACATTTGAAACCACTAGAGTAGAAACATATGGAAACAATGAAGAAATTGCACTACAGTGTCATGTCCTGTGGATCTACACTAGCATCATGTGTGGGCAACACTGAAACATTTCTTTATTTTGCACTATGCTTTGCTTGTTATGTGCTACTGATTATTGTTCAACACAATTGAAGCTTGGTCCCACCTTTCACAATAGCATGACCCCATCTGCCACTGCCACCGCTATTTCCAGTGGTCCACCCATGTAGGTGGACCATACACACAGATTATCCACATATACAAATTGCCCACCAATAAACTTGGTTGAATAGCAACCTGCAGGTATAAAAGGCCCAATGTCCTTTCATTCTCTCCCATCCTCACAATCCTGACATGCCTGCTCCAGTATATATACCATATCCTTCTGAAGATTGAAGTAATATGGAGAGGCACATTGCTATCTCATGTGGATTGTATGTCCTTTATCCTGACCAATGAGTAACTGTCTATCACTGTCCAGCTTACTATGACCCTGGTGATATATGAGTGACTTTTCATCACCTTGCAAATCTGAAGACATATCCCTCACAGTGTTAAGCTTTGTGGGTCTGACTTTCCAACAGCTGAAGGTTGGAATAAAGACCACTCCATGGACTACTGGAATGGTACAGTTGTCGAGTTCCTATTTGGTGGCCCTGTATTGTGGGTGAAGATTCAGTGGTTCTACCATCCTGTTGACATACAACCAGCCAACCCTGTGTATGTGCATGGTTTTCTTGTTCTCTCTCTGTTGCACTTACCAAACACTTATGAATTTAGCTTGGCAGACAGCATGGGATCTTTGGAGCTTGCTAACAGTGACCACATTTCACTGGTAGATATTTGAGCGATTGTTGGTGAGTGTAATGAATTCGGAAACCGATCAGATCTGCTAATGCTGCTTGAGGATAGATTTTGCCAAGGTCATACATTTGAAAAAATTGACAGTGTTTGGGGATCCACCCAACAAGCTTTTTTGGAGATGGACTGTCCATGCAGACCTTGTAGAGGGTGAGAACCTTGATACAATTCCTTGAAGTGTGTCACTGTTAGTAAGTGACACAAATATTTCATTAATTCTTGGGTTCTGATATCATGGTTTCAGACATTGAATACATGTCTGCAAGGATGTGTCTCCCCAATGTATGATGCATTGAGAGAGCAGTGGTTATGCTTTTGGTGCTGCCATTGGTACCATGTGGAATGCCTCAGACAGCCATTAGGTCATCTTGAGCTGAGCAATCTCACTGTGTCGTCAAACTCTGATCCAGAGGGCAGTATTCCAATTGCCTATGGAGGAGAGCATGGATTAGTTGGCAATGGATGGATGTGTGCTGTGGTGGAAAAATTCAGGCAGTGGATACTTTCTAGCCGGTGGATGGATTTTAATGGATTGGCAGAAGGGGCTGTGTGGCTGAAGGATAAAGAGATCCTGCATTATGAATGTCCTACATGTGGGATTTCAAGCCTAGTGTAGTAGGCCAAACAAGAATCTAATCATTTCTGTATCAAAGGAGAGTGCATGATAATCTGATCATTGAATATTCATAGATAGATAATCGATGTATCTGGTTTGGTGAAGGTGAGCATATCATTTACAGTTATGTGTCATTGGCGATAAGAAATAAAAGGCTAAGAAATGAAGAGATAAAAACTTGCAATTTTTTCATATTTATTTTTCATTCTTGATTCAAAAGTCTTCAAACAAATGTAGTTGTTATATTGGTGGTGAATCATTCCTTAGTATCATGTAGTAACAATATGGTTGATTTCATTGGCAAAGTATTTAGTAAACAAATAGTTGTGTCCATGTTTGATTTGCAAAGTGTGGTAGTTATATTTGTGGTGCATGTTTCATTAAAAAAGTGTAGTGAACAAATTTACAAATGGTTGTATCTATGTTTCATTAGTGAAGCATACAAACCAGATGTAGCAATTGTAGTTGTAGCACATTTTTCATTACCATAGTTGTGTTCATATTTCATTAGCAAGTGGAGTTATTGTATGTGGTGGATTTTTCATGACCCAAGTTGAGCAAAAGTCAAGCAGAGAATGGTAGAGAGAGAGACATTACAAAGAAGGTGTATTCAGTGTGGCTCATTGTTGACTACCAAAATATGGCAAAGTGTAAATGGGGGTTACAAAGTTTGTTACATTTTTGGTAGTCCAAAACTACACAATCATTTGTCATTCTGTTTATTAGACTTTAGCTACACTTTGCTAATCAAAATCGCGCCACAACTGCACAACAATTGTTTGTCACTCTGTTTGCTAGACTCTTGCTATGCTTTGCTAATCAAAAAATACACTACAAATTTATGTCACTTTGTGTGTTACATTTTTGCTACACTCAGATAATCAAAAATGCACCATAACTACATAGCAATTGTTTGTTACTGTATTTGTTAGACTCTTGCTACGCTTTGCTAATAAAAAAAAGTATGATTTGGGGTTATATATGGATAATCTGATCATATAACATACTGTGTGATCTGTCTCACTTTGACCATACACAAATCAATAATTGTCCTCTGCCACATACCAAATGGGAATATAAACATGACTCCATTATTTGATTCCATGTTGTTGCATATTATACAATGGGGATTGTTTGATGATGTTTTGCTGATCATTGGTGACATGTTCATATATAGGGTATGGTGTACAGGAAACATAGTTAGCTATACAGTTATTCTACAAAATATCCATCAAGTGTTCACAGGAAATTTTAGTATTTCAGGTGACAGGTGACTTTGAATGGGGATGGGTTATGAGGTGTTCTAATGTAGCCAATGGGTCAAATCGAGAATGTGGGCATGACTGCACAGCAATGATAGGCACAATACCATAACTGAGCCATCTGGCTGATTGATATCATCCTGTATGAGAAGCATTGTGCATGATGTGACAATGATAAATCCCTGCCATGGATGCTATATAAACCCCTCTTCTAGTTCATGTGCAATTAGCAAATCAACCAATTTTTCCCTGTATCCACCTACACTTTTACTATCATCATGTCAAACAAAGATCGTCTGTATGTTGTCCTGCATGCTCATAGTGCTGGCAGAACAATGCCAGATGCAGAAAACAGGTATGTCCCTAACCATTCTTATCATTCATCTATTCACTAAATATTAATATTCAAGATATCACTGGATGCTCATAGTTTCTCCAAAGATCGAAAAAGAAGGCAGGCATGGAATACAACTCCATGCAAGGAATATCATTTGTGAAGGTCATGAAGTTTGTGTGTGTGAGCAGGTCTCCATTGAGGTCAGCCCTACTAAAACCACCCTGGTTCACATTTGCATTGCCAAGATATTGGACACCCATGATCTACTAAAGGTGATGGGCAATATCCCAGTGTGACTTGAGTTGCCAGGCTGGAACTGTATTTTTTAGGTCAAAGAGGCATTGGAGAAACTGCATGAATTACAGCAGAAGGAAGAGATCATTGGCACAGGCAAGGTAGAATGGGGGGTTGTCCATGATGCTGTGATGGGATATGTAAAGCAAAAGACTGCTGAGGGGTGGTTCAAGCAGTCCATTGGCATGCAGAATAATGGTATTGCCACATGGGACTTGATTACAGACAAGGAAGCTACACCATGATTCATACCCTTGTACCATATGACATATGCATATTACACCATGTTTGACAAGCAAATGGCTACAAGACATGATTGTGAATAGAATGGCCCAAGTTGAAGGATACAGATAGTATTAATAGCTATTATCTAAAATCTAACATTGGTATGAGTGTGAGTGTGATCAGAACAGTTTTTCTACCTGACTTACAGATAACCCAGGTGAGCCAAACCATGGAAAGGGTCCAAAGTATTTCAACTGCAAGACTTCCATCTGTACCTCCTGTTTCATAGGTTCCAGAAATTGGTCTGCCTGCTCCCTCCACCATCTATTCATTGGACTTGCTTGAAGGTGTACTGAGGTATATTCTCAATAGCTGGGATACCATCCTGCAGTTTCCCAGTCTATAATGCCAATGACAGTATTACAGCATACCAGAATATTAAAGGTGCTAAGGTCTCCATGTGTGAATACTGGTAAGGGCCAGGGTTGGTTCTGCATTCTAATCAGGTCGCCAATTTCTGGATAGTTGTCTGGAGCTTCTTGGATTCCATCGTGGATGAAAAGGTGGAAGTCCTGTATAGTGTCAAAAGGTCCAATGGTGAAGGACGTTCCAGCCCATTAATGCATGCATGACTATCTTTGACATGCTTGACACATTCTTGACCATGCCTGACTATTTCTGACTATGCTTGATGCATGCTCAACACATGCGTGATGATGCCTGACCATGTTTGACCATGCTTGATGCATGCTCAACCATCTTTGATTAACTATGCTCAATGCATGCACAACCATCTTTGACAATGCTTGACACATTCTTGACCACACCTGACTATTTTTGACTATGCTTGATGCATGCTTGACACATGCATGACAATGCCTGACCATGCTTGACCATGCTTGATGCATGCTCGACCATCTTTAACTATGCTTGATGCATGCTCAACCAATTTTCTTTTTTTTTGATGCATGTTCTACCATTTCTGATGACACTCGACACATGCTCGACCATGCTCGACCATTTCTGACTATGCTTGACCATGTTTGACTATGATTGATGCATGCTTGACCATTTTTGACTATGCTTGATGCATGTGCAACATATGCTCTGTTACGACCCTCATTAAACTCCCTTTCTTTTTCTTCATCGATAGATACTTCCTCGGTCACGTGACTTGATATTCGTCACATGACACATCATGTGACCTCATGTGACATAGCTTACATAGATAGGTACGTCATAGGTCTGGACCATGACATCATTACATGCATAGCACACATGTATGGGAACTCTCTCATGATCGTGAGACCACTATAGCCCTATATAGTATACATTAGTAACTACCTTTGTAATCAGTGCCGGCCCTCATGTGGTCCGTGCACCTATCAATACCGTATATATATTGCAATAGAACAACCAGCAGACCTCAGTCTGTTCTGGTTAGATTCCTTCTAGCCTACACAGAGTCCCCACTTGTCTGAACTTGTTGAAGTGACCTAGCTCGTGCTAGAAGTTGCTTTCATAAGAACAGACTCACCTTCAGTTACCTCACTTCAACACCAATTCGTGTCCCCTCTATCCACTCTTCTTCTCATCGCTCGAACCATAGTCGGATCCCAGACTCATAGGGAGATCTCGCGATAGCCAGCGATAAGGCTCTAAGCTTGTAATAGCAAGCCAGTTATCCCGTGACCATTCAAGGACTGCGACCTTGTCTCCACCGCATCCATATGCTCGTCTGGCATAACCGCTAGTTTGCTTTGCTGGGGTAGACCTCATTCGAGAGGACTCTTCCAGCCACTAGAAAATATAGATCAATCCCTTAGCGCATATTGGGTCAGCACACCAGAGCCAACTGGGCAAACCTCGCATTGCGATATCTACGAGTTTAAGAGTCGCAGCCTCAGAGAGCTAAATCTTCAGCCATAGCCAGGCAGTTCCCTGGTTCCCTCCACTTGTACTTGACAATCACGGAGTTACTGTGCGACCGCGACGCATAGGAGTTTTTGTTTTACAGAAATTATATGGACTTTAGCGACCTCTATGGCAACGATTGGTGCGCTCTTCGAAACCGCAACTACATCGCAATCTCCACCGACATCTCAGAGCGCCTCCCAATCGACGAGGACTTCGACCCAAACGACACTATAGTAAGGGATGCCCCCTTCCACATCAACTTCGCTCCAGACTTCCCTATTTGGTTACAATACAAATTTCTACAACACCACCTGGACCAAACCCCAGTCCTCCTCGACGACACAACAGATTTCTACCAATCCCAGATCGAATTCACATATATAGACAATGTCGGGACTCTTCGACAACCCTCCGTCCCCCATCGACCACCCATCGAGCAGCAGCAGCTCGACGCACACTGTGAGCGCATCACGCACACGTCCCTATGACTCCAGGGCAGATCCCGCTGCCCTACTCGTCGATCAGCTTGTGTTGCTAACCGAGCGAATGTCCGAGATGATGGTGAGGCTAGACAGATCGGAGCGTGAGAACCAGGAGCTCCGAGATCATCTAGACCAAGACCGAGAGGACCTCGGGAGCGCAGTGACAGGAGGCGGCGAGGACCTGCTTGGGAGGCACAAGAAGGCCAAGGTAGTTAAAGACCCTGGCCTATACGACGGATCATATAGCAAATTCAACGAGTGGTGGACAAAAATGTTGATCTTCCGAGAAACGAACCTAGACCAATTCGGCGAACACAAGCTGAATGGGGAAAAGAACTGGAACTTAGCAGTATTTTCCAGAATAGGCACCGACGGCAAAAAGGACAGAAACGGCGCAGGAGCTTGGGCACAAACTGAGCTAAAGAAGCACCGAGACGCAAGCATTCCTTGGCTGCCATGGCAGACTTGGAGAAACTGCTGAGCAGTAGGTTCCGGATCGGAAATGAAAAGGATATAGTGATCAAAAAACTCATGAATCGAAAGCAATTCAGGAATGAATGAACCCAAGTGTTCCTGACTCAATGGCTGGCCTTATACAATCAGGCCAAATGCACAGAAAAGATGGGCATAATCTTGCTCGAACAGGGAGTCCAACAGGACATTATCAAACACATGTACATGCAGAAGGAACGCCCTGCATCCCTGTATGAATTTGTTATGAAGGTGCAAGATTACGCCAATGCCATTGAGGCATTCGAGTCAAGGTTCGACGGATCGAGATCCAGATCAACAAGAGATCCGAACGCGATGGACATAGACATCATAACTGACAATCGGAAAGACATAGGCCGGTCTTCCCGAGGCTGCTACAATTGCGGGAAAGAAGGCCATATGGCGAGGGACTGCAAAGCCAAGAGCATGGCTTGCAACGAATGCAGTTTCCGAAGAGGAGGGCACAGGAAAGAGTGCTCAAAATTTAAGGCAAAGAATATTCAAAGAGCAGAGGGACCCGCTTCAACAAACCAAGATACTGAACAATGCCGCCCACCTCTCGCCACCTTATCCTGACCCACAAATCTCAACGGCCAGTTGAACTGGCAAGGCATAATACGAGGAATGGACTTAGAAGCCGCTAGGGCTTATTTTCGTGATTTAGAATCGACACAGGGAAAAGAGTAGGCTTGGACACATCGGGTAGTGTACCAAGCAATACGGACCCTAGATACATAAACAGCAATTCTCCTGACTTTTTCTCTTTAGTTCCATCTCGATCGAGGGTGCGACGCCAAGATAGTGCTCACCCATTTCTCTTACATACTTCGAATAGTTTCTCTAGCTTAGGTGACGATACAAACATGGCGACAGCAGGTGAAATTGCGCCCCCCGCTGGCCAGAAGACCCAATCCGACGTAGATAGTGATTTTGAATCTTGTTCCGTATTTAGTTTTGAATCTACCGAAACGGGGATCTCCGAAAAGAAGCTTGGTCACTGGGAAGTGACGCTTAATTCCGTTTGTACAAAAAATAAAAATAGTTCCACCTCGAACCTGAATGAGTGAAAAGTGTGCACCCTTAAGCCACTTCGCGAACTATTCGTAAAAATCGACATAATAACAAAAACCACAAAAACAACCATAAACACCCTGCTAGACAGTGGCGCAACTGGCATCTTTATTGATACCACATGGGCAAAGAAGGAACGTATCCCTTTGCAGAGCCTCGAACAAGTTGTACCAGTTTACAACATAGACAGCATGATCAACTCGGCAGGTGGCATAGCTTATACATCCACCTTAGTCATTGATTACATGGGACACCGTGAAAAAGTAAAAGCGGATGTCACAAATCTGGGCAAAAACCAGATGATACTCAGATATACATGGTTACGAGAACATAATCCCTCCATCGATTGGAGTAAAGGAACTGTTACCATGGATCGCTGCCCCACTTCGTGTGCAGCATTACACCATAGTTACATAAATAGGATGGAAACCCACGAGCAAGCTTACGGATATCATATTGGCAGGACCGATAACGGCAAATACGAACCCGCCGATGCAACGGAAGCCAAAAAACTCGTGCCATCAAAATACCACGACTTCATAGATGTCTTCTCGAAGAAGGCAAGTGAATGAATGCCAGAGCACAAACCATGGGACCATGCAGTAGACCTGAAGCCCGATTTCATTCCAAAAAAGGGTCGATTGATCAAGCTATCTCCCCAGGAACAGGACGAAGTTAAAGCTTTCGTGGATGACCAATTATCGAAAGGGTATATTAGGCCCTCCAAATCGCCACAAACATCACCCGTCTTCTTCATCCCCAAGAAGGATGGAAAGAAACGAATGGTCATGGATTATAGATATCTAAATGAGGGAACAATCAAAAACAATTACCCTCTACCCTTGATCTCGCAAATTATAGATAAATTAAAAGGATCTAAGATCTTCACCAAAATGGATCTCTGATGGGAATACAACAACGTGCGAATCAAGGAAGGCGATGAATGGAAAGGAGCCTTCGTCTGCCATCTCGGGGCTTATGAACCCCTCGTCATGTACTTCAGAATGTGCAACAGCCCAGCCACATTCCAGCAAATGATGAACGAAATCTTTGCCGACATGGATGACTGTGTCATCATCTATCTCAATGACTTATTGATCTTCTCGAAGCACAATGATATGGGAAAACACGTTGAGACCGTGAGAAAAATCTTACAGAGACTCCGTGAAAATGACCTATTTGTCAAACCCAAGAAATGCTTCTTTGGAGTATCCCAGGTGGATATGCTTGGCATGGACGTCAGCGAACATGGCGTATCAATGAATCACGAGAAAGTCAAAGGCATAATGGAATGGCCAACCCCCACCACGGTAAAGGGAGTCAGAAGCTTCCTAGGCCTTGCCAACTTCTATAGAAGATTCATCGACAATTATAGTTTAATAGCGCGACCCTTACATGACCTGACCAAAAAGGATCAACCTTGGAAGTGGGAAGCGGTACAACAGGAAGCTTTTGAAAAGCTCAAAAAGGCATTCACCTCTGCACCGGTACTGGCTTACCCAGATGACACAACCCCATATAGAGTTGAATGTGACGCCTCAGATTTCGCCATAGGAGCTGTGCTCTCTACCAAAATAGATGACAAATGGCATCCAGTTTCATATATGTCCCACTCGATGACACCGGAACAACGTAATTACACCATAGCCGACAAAGAAATGCTGGCCATCATACTCGCACTCGAACAATGGCGTCATCACCTCGAAGGTGCTAGACACCAATTCGAGATTTGGACGGATCATAGAAACTTGCAATATTTCATGAAATCGCAAGACTTGAATAGGCGCCAAGCTAGATGGGCGCAATATTTATCCCGATTCAATTACCTCTTGGTAAACAAACCAGGAACCTCCATGGGAAAAGCCGACGCCCTTTCTAGACGAGAGGATCACATGATCGGTATAGAAGACAATAACAAAAACACGATCGTCATACCTCCTCATTGCGTAAGATCTCTTGAAGAGGTCGAACTATTCGATAGAATCAAAAAGGCACACTCAGGATTAAAAACTCCTGATGGGACGATCCTCCGTGAAGGATTATGGCACTACCGAGATAAGATCTGGGTGCCGATCGAGCTTAGAAGGGGGGTAATCACCCAATTCCACGACCACCCCTTCTTCGGACATAAAGGAGCTG
>JBBPMT010000011.1:3788-28420 GCA_038090455.1 Garcileccinum viscosum
AAGTCAAAATGAGTGGAAGTAGTAAAGGATCCCAGACTGTTCGATGGGAGCTACAACAAGTTCGATGAATGGTGGACTAAAATGCTAGTCTTCTGAGAAATGAACCTCTCTGTCTTTGGCGAACAAAGAATGGACAGACAGAAGGACTGGAACCTGGCAGTGTTTTCCAGGATAGGAGTCAACAGTGGAGAAAAGGATAAAAATGGAGCTGGAGCCTGGGCCCATACAGAAATTAAAAAGAGGTGCAATAACAATATGCCCTGGTTGAACCTCAACCAACTAGAAAAGCTATTGAATGACCAATTTAGAATCGGAAATGAAAAAGAAATTGCCACTAGGTGATTGATCACTCGTAAACAAGGTTGAAACAAAAGAACACAAGTGTTTCTGACCCAATGGCTCACGCTATACGACCAAGCGCAAGTCAAGGAAAGCACCGGAGTAATGCTTCTCGAAACATCCATGTGGCAGGATATCATCTGGCACATGTTTATGCAACAAGAAAGGCCTGCTGGCCTCCACACCTTCATTGCCATGGTCCAAAAATATGCCAATGCAATCAAGTCTTTTGAGTCTCGATTCCAACCCTCCTCCCATCATGATCCCAGTGCTATGGATATAGATCGCACTACTGACAATCAAGAAGAGATAGCCCGCTCGACTCAAGGCTGCTACAACTGTGGCAAAGAAGGGCATCTCGTCCAGGATTGCAAGGCCAAGAGTATGGCCTATGAAGAATGCAACTTCCGACGAGGAGGGCACTGAAAAGAGTGCTCAAAATTCAAAAGCAAGAAAGTGCATGCCATGGAAGGAACCGCCTCAACAAACCAATATGCCGCACCCACCCCCTTCTCCTTCAATCTGACAAGGCCTTTGGCCACACTCTCCAACCCCAGACCAGCTGGGCAACCGAACTGGATCACCACCACACGTGGCATGGACTTTGACACAGCCTGAGCCTATTTCCGGGACCTCGAGGCAACTCAGGGAAAAGAGTAGGGTTGATCATATCAGGTAATGATTCGGCCAATACGGACCCTCACATAATTTCTTCTTTAAACTCTTCCTTTTTTAATCTTGTTCTGATATGATCGAGGGTGTGATGCCAAAATAGTGCTCACCCATTTTCTTTACATACTTCCAATAGTTTCAATAGTCTGGACAACGAATGTAACTTAGATAGTCCCTCTTCTTCCTTTTCTTCTTCTCCGGTATCTTGATGTGGTAGCCTACCAGATACCCTTACCGAAGTGGTGAACTCCAATACAGAGTGTGGTTACCGGGAAGTGACGCTTAATTCTGCTTATACAAAAAATAAAAATAGCTTGTCTTCGAACCTGACAGAGAAACACGTGAGAATACTTAAACCCCTCCGCAAGCTATTCGTAAAAATTGACATAATTACAAAAAATACAAAAACAGAGTGCCAAGCCCTGCTAGACAGTGGCGCCATGGGCATATTTATCGACCAAACATGGGCAAAGGAACAAAGAATTCTGATGCAACTGCTCGACTTAGTCATACCAGTATTTAACATCAACGGAACCACCAACTTGGCAGGAGGAATAGCCTATACTGCACAACTCATTATAGATTACCAAGGACATCGTGAAAAAGTAACCACTGATGTAACCAACCTTGGTAAAAACCAGCTGATCTTGGAATATACATGGCTCAGGAACCATAATCCCTCTATCGACTGGGTAATGGGCACAGTCAAAATGAACCGTTGCCTACCATCGTGTGCCACCCTCAAAGCACACAACCTAAATAGAATAGAAAAACACGAAATAGACTGTGGATATCACATAGCTAAAGCAGATAATGGGAAGTATGTACCAACAGATGCATCGGAGGCAGCCAAACTAGTACCTCCAGAATACCACAACTATTTGAATGTATTTTCTAAAAAGGCAAGTGAGAGAATGCCTGAACATAAACCATGGGACCATGCTGTAGATCTAAAAGAGGACTTCATACCAAAAAAGGGGCGTTTGATCAAACTCAGCCCACAGGAACAGGATGAAGTGAAAGCGTTTGTGGAAGACCAACTCAATAAAGGGTATATCCAATTCTCCAAATCTCCACAAACGTCACCAGTCTTCTTCATCCCCAAGAAGGACGGCAAAAAACGAATGGTCATGGACTATAGATACCTCAACGAAAGAATGGTCAAAAATAACTATCCATTGCCTTTAATCTCACAAATTATAGATAAGCTCAAAGGAGCTAAATTGTTCACCAAAATGGATCTCCAATGGGGATATAATAATGTCTGTATCAAAGAAGGCGACAAATGGAAAAGAGCCTTCATCTGCCACTTAGGAGCATACGAACCACTTGTCATGTATTTCGGAATGTGCAACAGCCCAGCCACGTTCCAACAAATGATGAATGAGATCTTCTCTGATATGGACGATTGTATAGTAATCTATCTTGACGATCTGTTGATCTTCTCGAAAGACACCAATAAAACGAAACACATCACATTAGTACATAGAGTTTTAGAAAAACTCCGGAAAACGATCTATTTGTTAAGCCTGAAAAGTGCTTCTTCGGAGTAACAAAAGTCGACATGCTAGGCATGGATGTCTCCGAACATGGTGTCTCAATGAACCATGAAAAAGTCAAAGGTGTACAAGATTGGCCAGTACCAACAACATTGAAAGGCATGTGAAGTTTCTTAAATCTAGCCAACTTCTATCGCTGATTTATAGCCAATTATAGCTTAATCGCAAGGCCATTGCATGACCTAACAAAAAAAGATCAATCCTGGATCTGGGAAAAAGATCAACAACATGCATTTGAAATGCTTAAAAGGGCATTTACTACAGCTCCGGTACTGGCATATCCAGATGACACCACACCATATAGGATAAAATGCGATGCCTTGGACTTCACCATAGGTGCAGTATTATCCACCAAAATAAATGACAAGTGGCATCCCATATTGTATATGTCACATAGCATGACCTCCGAGCAACGAAACTATACCATAGCCGACAAAGAAATGCTTGCAATTATACTTGCACTAGAACAATGGCGTCACCATCTAGAAGGCACTCATCACCAGTTCAAAGTGTGGACCAACCACAAAAACCTACAGTGGTTCATGAAAGCACAGGACTTAAATAGATGACAAGCTTGATGGGCAATGTATCTCTCCGGATTCAATTACGTTCTTGTAAACAAACCAGGGATGTCTATAGGAAAAGCGGATGCACTCTCTAGAAGAGAGGATCACATGATCAGGATAGAAGACGACAATAAAAACCAAATTGTCATCCCCAATCATTGTGTGCAGGTGATGCTCAATATAGCCTTATTTGATTAAATCAAAGAAGAGCATAGTAAATATAGCAACCCCAATGGATCTTCGGACCAAAATGGATTATGGTATTACAATAGCAAGATATGGGTTCCCACGGAACTGCGCCAACAAATCATTACTGCATTCCATAATCACCCCTTATTCAATCATAAAGGCACTGAAAAGACAAAGGAATTCATAACATGCTATTATAGCTGGCCAGGAGCCAAAAACGACATAGAAATCTATTGCAAATGTTGTGATAGATGCGCAAGAATAAAACCCACCAATAGAGCACCCACAGGCAAACTCCAACCATTGGAAGTACTGGAAGGACCTTGGAAATTGGTATCAACTGACTTCATCACGGGTTTACCCAAAAGCCATAGATTTGATAGCATTCTCATAATCATTGACCAATTCTTGAAAGAAACCATATTTGTTCCTACCACCAAAACAGTAACTAGCAAAGGAACGGCCAAATTATATAGAGACTACACATGGTGTCACCATGGTCTACCTGATAGCTTGGTCAGCAACCAAGGACCCCAGTTTGCATCACAAATGATGATGGACCTCCTTAAATTACTAAAAATAGAAAAGAAAATGTCCACGGCCCATTATCCCCAAACTGACGGACAGACGGAACATATAAACAGAGAACTCAACCAGTATCTCCGCTTGTACATCGCAGAAAAACAAGATCAATGGGCAGAATGGCTAGCACTTGTCCAGTTTAATATAAACAACACCAAATCCTCAGCAACTGGTTTTGCCCCCTTTCAGCTCACTAAGAGCTTCACCCCTCGTATAGGTTTCGAGAACGCTATCACAAAAGCACCAGCAGCCCTAGAATTTGCCAAGCAAATGAAAGCAAATCTCCATATAGCTAAGTGAAATCTCGAAACAACACGTCATAGGATGAGTCAGCAAGCTGACAAACATCGTTCCCATGCACCGGATTACAAACTTGGCGATCTCGTATTATTATCAACTGAGCATCTTGAACTCGCAAAGTGACCTTCGAAAAAGCTTACAGAAAAATGGATAGGACCCTACCAGGTCATTGATGTATACACCAACGCCGTCAAACTTCTGTTACCAAAATTGAACTGTGCACATGATGTCATCAATATGTCACACGTTAAACCATATATAGAACCACTAGAAGGACAACCTATTTAATGCCCCAGACTAGTATCCATTGATGACGAAGGAAACAAAGAATTCAAAGTGGATTACATAGTCGACTCTCGCCCCATAGGTCGCGGTTTCCAATATCTGCTGTATTGGAAAGGATATGATGATTCAGATTGTACTTGGGAAAGTGCGAGCAACCTTAAAAGGTCAGCTTTGAAAGCAATAGCAGACTTCCATAAAAAGAATCCCTCGGCCCCTAGGAAACTCCCAATGACATGAGCATTATTTGACTCCCTCTTCACAATCAAAATAGAAAACTTCACTTCGGATTCTACTACCGATACATAGGCAATCTGGAATCTCACTCATAGAAGGGGGGTAATATTATGACCCTCCTCTGTAACCTATCTTTTTCTATTTTATTCACTTTACTTTCATGATCATGTGACTTGATATTCGTCACATGACCAATCATGTGACAACACGTGACCTTTTCTCATATCTATAGTCACCTGACCTTATCAGTGACATCATAGTCTAGACCTACACGCAATAACCTCATTCATGGGAATACTCCCACACTCATGTGAACACTCTAACCATACATAGTAACCATAGATAGCTTATCATCAGACACAGCATGGTCTGTGCGCATGTATCATAGATATATAAACTTGAATGCAACAACCAGCAGACCTCAGTCTGTTCTGGTTAGATTCCTCTGACCTATATAGTTCCCATCCCATAGTTTGTGATTATCAAGGTAGCCTGACTTGTGTCAGAGTTGCTTTCAAATCTGAGTTGGACTTAGGTGACAACCACTCATGTCTCCTTTTTCCATTTGATAGTTAATATTTAATTTATCTGTCATAATTGACATATCTATTTTCTGTGGTATCTTGAGTTGAATGCATTGGCCTTTCCCTTTGGCATTAGTGTGCATAAAATAATCAAAGATGGACAAGTCTCTAATAGAACTTGCAAAAGGCTTGTCCAACTTGTCTGACTGGTTGCTGTCACAGTCAGTATTAGTGTCTTTACCTTGTTGATTGTAATTTTCATCATTATCAACTGAGTTATCATCAGCTAAATCTGAACCAGCTATAACTGGCTGGATATTCCAGTCTTCATATATGTCCTCAGGAATTTGATTCCTTGTAACTGATGTATATTAGTACAATGAGAAACAATCTAGTAGTGCCTGTTACATACCAAACCAGAGCTGAGACTTGTTAATATTTGCTTCAGATCACCCCTTGTGAGCAAACAAATCTGCATCAGTGGGATAGACAGCCTCTGCAACTCTCAAAGTATATGCAGATTTGATCAGCAATCTCCACCATGGTACTCTTTCTCCTCTAGATGACATCTGATGATCAAGTTTGTTCTTTTGAATATATGCAAATTGTTGAGAATCTAATTATTTTACATAAGCAGATTCATATAAAGATAGTTCTATAAAAGAACAATCTATATTTACATTTTCTCTTATGACTTATACTGATTATCTATAACTCATTCTGACTCATAGATAAAAGCCTTTTATGCTATTGATAGATATTTATATATATTACCAAGCATGACTAATTACTAGTCATTATGACTTACTAGGAGTCATGAACAGATAAGAGCACTTAATGCTATTTGCTATTCCTTATCTGATTATATTACCTAATCATGTATTAAGTAGTATAAATAGGGTCCAGATCAGACCCTGAATGATAATAACTTTTTTATCAGAAATTAGTCAGATCTACAAGATCACTTCCAAACCAAGTTATCCATA
Organism: Garcileccinum viscosum; assembly: GCA_038090455.1. NCBI lineage: Eukaryota > Fungi > Basidiomycota > Agaricomycetes > Boletales > Boletaceae > Garcileccinum > Garcileccinum viscosum. The sequence goes on from JBBPMT010000011.1 coordinate 10,025, forward strand.
ACTCCACTCTAAACAGCTAGTAAGTTTTCTACTAGAGAATACTTTCTCTACCATAGAACATGCCTTGCTGCTTTCTCTATTACATCATACAAGTTCTATAGATTATGAGCCCCACTCAGAGACTTTCCCTTACTGTCCACAATGATCAATTAATGATATCTGGAACTATTTCATGCAATGAAATAGCAGTTATGGATCATCATTTGCATCATGTGGAATCATTCCATTAGAACCAACTGATGAGTTCTTTTCCCAGAGCTCCAACAAACCCCAGAGTTTACATTTCACCTGGTAGGCATCAAACTTTTTCTTCTTATGATTATAGACACCTCTCTCCTCCATCCCAATCTGATTTGAGAGAAATTCCTTGAGAATATCCCAGGTTTGGATCTGTTATTCCTGCTTGTAGTTTCTTTTGAAACTGACAAAGAACTCCTTCTATCAACAGTCTAACTATTCCCTGGTACAATCATCTATCAAGATAACCTGGTCATACCTTTGAGGGCTGCATCAACAATGACCTGTTCTCATAGTATCCTTGCCCTAATTGCAAAAGGACTAATCAGTCTGGCACTACTTGCCACTGTGGTTTTACTTTTCCAAATTTCATATACTTATCTGAGCAGTTCTTATGGGCTGCCAGAAATATAAAACCATGACCTGGACCAGGCTACAGAGCTCTTATCGACTCACCTGTCACCTCTACTCCTCAACCTTTGCATCCTCAGCAGCCCACCTCTTCTTTCTCAGATGACCACATCATTGCTTCACCAGGAGCAACTCAATCAGTCAATTGTCAACAAGACCTCAATACTCCTTCCATCAGGCCCTCTTAGTCCTCTCCTCCCTTCTGTTTCCATCTCCTCTCTATCATCCTCACCTCTAGCACCTTCTTCATCTCCCTCTCCTTCACCTCCACAAGATCATCATGCCCTATCTCCAGTATCCTGTCAACCTCACCTTCCAGCCTGAGGACCCTTTTGCACATGTTCTCTACCTGCACCCTCACCAACAGATACTCCTCACCTGGGAGGACCAAGAAAATATTTCCTATCTCACTATTGCCACCACTCTTCCCATCACCAATGATCTGGCCCTTTAGGCAGGATCTGAGATGCAAGTCACCTGATCCCACAATGTCCCAATCCATAAGTGGAAATATACCACTTTTGTTTATGACTATCAATGACTTGCTTTCCTGGTTCAATTTTACAAACCGGAGCTCCTTAGCATCAAATAGGACAAGGACCACAAATTGGGGATAGAAAATATGGCTATGAGTTTCTATTTTCAGGACAAATCTCTTTTTTCCTTGGTCAAATCAATTGGATGAGCATTCCTGACTCAAAAATACAATGACTCCATTCTTTCCCAATCCCTCCAATATTGACAGGGATATGAGATACTTTATTACTGAACTTTCCCCACCTATGACCCTGAAGAGATCAAAACCCTTTGCTTTGCACTTCTCAATCCCAACTTTTGGTTGAAGGAACACAACAAGGAAGTTTTCACTGGAAAAGTACCAATGATACAAGAATGAAATGCAGAGTTTGAGAAGGCCACTTAGGAAAGGTTTTATTTCTTGAATCCTTCTTATTTATTTTTTAAATCTCTTCTCCTCAACTCCTATACTGAGTCTTTTGCTTATGAAGCTTTAAAAAACTTTACAGTACAAGAAAACAACCTTATGTACAATATTGTAGCTAAGTTGTTAGTTGATACCTTGGATGCTGCAAGAGCTAGAGGAGGAACTAGAGGAGCCATATCTGACATGGTACCAGTCTCCTTACCAGGGCCTTCTTGAAAGCACCCTGCATTTGAGGTGGCCCTTGCTGATGAGCTTGGGCCTGTATGTAAGTGAATAAAAGCAAAGGCTAAAGCTGCTCTTTGAAGACTTTTTTTTTTCAATTCTTTTCTTCATATATTCCTGTATAGTAATATTTTTCTATATTTTTCTTGTTTCCATCTTTACTTTCTTGCCCTAATCAACCTTGATGGAAGCAGAGATGACGAGTTCCCCAAAATTCACAATCCCTACTTTTTTTCAACTATATTTTACAAAACATGCGAATTTCTAGCCCCTTTAGGCTATACTTACTTCTCAAAAGAAGTCGAATGACCTATTCCTGGTTGGAAAGTGGAATGGAATCACAATTGGAAAAAAAAACTCTGCCATATCAAATGGAAACAAATAGACTATGGACTTCACCAGGAATACAGAGAAGATTGGATCAGGAAAAGATATCAAAGATGGATTGATGGCATAAATCACTATAAGGAGATAAGGAGGAGGGAGGAATCCCTAAATCAAGAGGAGGAAGATTCTATTGCTTACTGATCTCATTCCAAATTGAGTTCCTTATATCCAAATATGGAAACTCAAGTACCTGATCAAGTATACCCTGACTTGACAGAGATTAAAAAGGAATCTGATATATTGGATCCACAGTTCTTTGATGAACTTACTTAAGAGGAACGGGCAGAAATTAATTCTGCTGCCTTCTCATGGAATGGAGAACTGGATTACTCTAGTTGAGATCAAGCTGCCATGACTGAACATCAAGATCTAAATGATCTCTTCATTATATTTTCTCTCCTTCCTATTTTCAATCAATTTTTACAAATCTTATACCTTTTATAACTTATAGATCCCACAATTTGCCATAAACACACAAATTTATCATGTCTGCTGGCTTATCAACTGATTTTGTCATACCAAAAGAAGCCCTTCAAAGGATTGAAGTTCTGCATAGAAGCTCAAACTACTCAAAATGGATAGTGAATCTGAGAGGTCCCTTGAATATGCTAAACACTTGGTCCATTGTACAAGATCAACTACTATATGCAAGTATGTCCACCCCAGCCAATCAAACTAAATGGAAACAGTTTGATGTGAAAGTCAATGGTTTCCTGGAGACTACCATATCTTTAGAGCTCAAATCTCAGATTAGCTGGGATTATGATACTTCCACCACTTCCCTTTTCTATACTACATGGGAACTCTTTCACACTCTTTTTGGACACAAGGGTATACCTGGCCAGTACTATCTTTTCTCCATGCTTTTACATTCTTGGATCACTCAAAATAAGTTTTCTGAAGATATTTCTATCCACACCACTCTGTTCCAACAGTGTGAGGCTGCTGGACTTTCCATTTCTTCCCAGTTGAATGCCATGATTCTTCTTTTCCACCTTCCTTTCTCTTTCAACTCCATGATATTGGCAATGATACAAACTATGAAAGAAGCAGATTTTACCCTGGATACAATCTTGCCTAAAGTATCTATGGAAGTTATGACACAAAGATCTGGTTTTACCACCAAATCTTTAGCCACTCAGTTATCCATACCTACTTCCTATACTGCCAACAGAACCTCCACTATCAAATGAAGTCCTGGCCCATAATGTCCCTGGTTTCCTAATAACAATCAGAAACCAGAGAACTTCAACTCCTTCAGTAACAATAGAGGAAGAAATGGAAATAACTGTGAAAATTATGGTGGCTTCTTAAAGAGAAGCAAACACAATTTTGATAACTTCCAAAAGAGACAGGAAAGAAAAAATGGAAAGGATAAAGGAAAGGCAGCAAACATCTCACAGAGCTTTGCTAACCTGGCTTCCATTGAGGAGGAGTCCATGGTATTCGACCCAGGTAATGAGTCAAACTCCTCTAACCCAATGAGTACAAAGCAGAATCTTGATTCCATCATGGAATATGACAAGTACCAAGACAAATACATGGTTATGACAGCTGATGAAGAAGATTATGGAACCATACCTTCCTTTACCAGTAATATCACTGAGAATATGATATCTAAATCTTTTTATCTCAATAGTCTTGATTTGGCTAATGTATCCCTTTTCAAGGAGAACAGCATGAATATTGCTGGATCTAGTTTGTCACACTCTCTCTATTTCCCTCATAAGAAACATACTTATGAGAGTACACAGATCTCATCTAAAATTACCCTGAAATGGAGATGAGAGGAGAAAGATAATCAGAGTTTTTCCTGAGAACATGTATTTCCATACAGAGAAATTTATATATCTAATTACTCAATATGTTTTCACATTGGAAATAAGACTTCTTTAGAAGAACCATATAATGATATTTGGCTAGTTGATTCTGAGTGTTCCAATCATATTTCACCTTATGCATCTGATTTCCTATTCTTGGAGTCACATATTAAACATTGCTGAGTAGCCAATGGCAACATGATGACAATGCATGGCCCAGGAACTATCCTTTTACCAGTACAAAATCGCAAAGAACCAATAACATTAACAGATTGCTGGTTTGCCCCTGATGCTGCTTGTAGATTATTCTCTACAAATCTAATAGCCAGACATGGCTATACCACTAAAATTATTAAGCACCAAATGATGGTAATAGACAAACAAGGTCATGAGGTAATATAGGCTACAGCCTTCTTACCTCATGATATTCTTCATAGATTTTGGGTGTATCTGCTCACTTCTGGCAGAATCTATATCTTGTCAAATATTCCTTCCCTTGCTTTATGGCATCTTCACATAAGTCATTGTTCTCTCAATGCTTTATGACACTTGCATCATTCTTGCAACAGCACTCTAAAGCTATAGGTCACCCCTTTCAGCACTCCCTGCCCTGGTTGTATTCAGGGTAAATCTACCAAATGACCACTTCACCTCTCCCTTAAATGTGCTTCTCGGGTTCTTGCCCTGGTTCACATGGACCTTGTCAAGCTTCCCACTGAATCTCATTATCATGCTCATTGGTTTCTCACTTTCATTGATGATTGCTCTGGTTATGCCTTCTTGGCTTTTCTTCATAATAAGTCTGATACTTCCTTTTGTTTATGGGAATTGACCCTTTTGGCTGGTTCAATCAGACATTATTAGAGAAAAGCAATATATGCCATATTCATACCTGCATTTCTTTGTTCCATTGCTTTTTGTTATATATATCCATCTTTCTGCTATGGATTTATGATCCTTAGGTGGATCAACTAACTCCCATACATGTTTATCATGTAGAGATTTGATTTTTTCTTTCATGGCATCTTGCCATTCCTTTTGTTCTTCCAAGGAGAATTTTTTAATATCTCGGTAATGAACCAGTGTTGTACTGACAGCAGCAGCAGCATATGACATATAAAATCTCATCCAAGCATGTGAGAATGTTTGTGTGGGAATAGGTTCATCATATATGTCATTTATGTCATCTTCATTTGATCTCATGGGAATATCTGTTTCTATTGGTCTTATGGAAATATCAGGTTCTGGTGGATGAAGTGACTCCTCTTGAATAGGTTCCATATCTGTGTTTCTTCTTGGTAAAAGAGAATGTTCAATTTCTAATGGAGTTTTATCTCCATATGTGTTATCTGGAATAACACAAAGTCTTGGAATTCTATTTGAAGTTCTTACACATGTTGGTGGTTCTTCTAGTAAGGTCCAATTTTGTCAATATTGATGTGGTAAGGTTCTGAACTCGGGTAGAGTTTGATCAGAGTGTCTTCTAGGAGCTAACCAGGGACATGTTATTCTAGTCTCTTCTTCTTCTGATCTGTCTTCTTCTTCTTCATATCTGTATTGTTTATATTGATGTCTTCTTTTAGGTGAAGAACAGAAATGAGTTTCTGAAGATAGATGTTTCTGAGGAGGATTTAAGGAACTAGGTTGATATGGAGTTGGTTCTCTATCTATCGGATTGATAGAAATATCTTCAGGTTCTCAAAGATGGTCAAAATTCCATAACTCAGAGGGTTCTTGTGGGATTTCAGGAGGATTGATTTCTTGTTGAAAATCATTGGGAGGTTGTCCAGTGGGAATCTTTACATATATATGATCATTATTGTAAGATTCATTTTGTAAAGGATCAGAGATTTCATTATACATTGTTGGATTTGGTATAGAGGAGAGTTTATCTTTGGAACCAAGTTGTTTAGTACAATAAGGAAATATTCCTTCATCAAAAGTGGCAGTAGATGATATGAAAATTCTTTTGCATGTTGGACAAAAGAACTTCCATGCTTTGGATCCTTGTTTATAACCAATAAATATCATTGGTTCTGCTCTAGAAGCTAACTTGTTCTTTCTATTTTCTTTAGGAATGAAGACATAAGCTCTACAACCAAATACTCAGAAATAGGAAATATCTGGCTTCTTTCCATGGAAGATTTCGAATGGAGTTAACCATGATTCTCCATTTGGGTTCTTTAACCTTCTATTTGGTTGTGCATTATAAAGATAAGTGGCATAGCTACACACATCTTGCCAGAATGATTCAGGCATGCAGGTGTGAATATGGCATATATTGCTTTTCTCTAATAATGTCTGATTGAACCAGCCAAAAGGGTCAATTCCCATAAACAAAAGGAAGTATCAGACTTATTATGAAGAAAAGCCATAAAGGCATAACCAGAGCAATCATCAATGAAAGTGAGAAACCAATAAGCATGATAATGAGATTCAGTGGGAAGCTTGACAAGGTCCATGTGAACCAGGGCAAGAACCCGAGAAGCACATTTAAGGGAGAGGTGAAGTGGTCATTTGGTAGATTTACCCTGAATACAACCAGGGCAGGGAGTGCTAAAAGAGGTGACCTGTAGCTTTAGAGTGCTGTTGCAAGAATGATGCAAGTGTCATAAAGCATTAAGAGAACAATGACCTATGTGAAGATGCCATGAAGCAAGGGAAGGAATATTCGACAAGATATAGATTCTGCCAGAAGTGAGCAGATACACCCAAAATCTATGAAGAATATCATGAGGTAAGAAGGCTGCAGCCTATATTATCTCATGACCTTGTTTGTCTATTACCATCATTTGATGCTCACTAATTTTAGTGGTATAGCCATGTCTGGCTATTAGATTTGTAGAGAATAATCTACAAGCAGCATCAGGGGCAAATCAGCAATCTGTTAATGTTATTGGTTCTTTGCAATTTTGTGCTAGTAAGAGGATAGTTCTTGGGCCATGCATTGTCATCATGTTGCCATTGGCTATTTAGCAATGTTTAATATGTGACTTCAAGAATAGGAAATCAGATGCATAAGGTGAAATATGATTGGAACACCCAGAATCAACTAGCCAAATATCATTATATGGTTCTTCTAAAGAAGTCTTATTTCCAATGTGAAAACATATTGAGTAATTAGGTATATAAATTTCTCTGTATGGAAATACATGTTCTCAGGAAAAACTCTGATTATCTTTCTCCTCTCATCTCCATTTCAGGGTAATTTTAGATGAGATCTGTGTACTCTCATAAGTATGTTTCTTATGAGGGAAATAGAGAGGGTGTGACAAACTAGATCCAGCAATATTCATGCTGTTCTCCTTGAAAAGGGATACATTAGCCAAATCAAGACTATTGAGATAAAGAGATTTGGATACCATATTCTCAGTGATATCACTGGTAAAGGTATGGTTCCATAATCTTCTTCATCAGCTGTTATAATCATGTATTTGTCTTGGTACTTGTCATATTCCATGATGGAATCAAGATTCTGCTTTGTACTCATTGGGTTAGAGGAGTTTGACTCATCATCTGGGTTAAATACCATGGACTTCTTCTCAATGGAAGCCAGGTTAGCAAAGCTCTGTGAGATGTTTGCTGCCTTTCCTTTATCCTTTCCATTTTTTCTTTCCTGTCTCTTTTGGAAGTTATCAAAATTGTGTTTGCCTCTCTTAAATATTCGACAAGGTGTAGATTCCACCAGAAGTGAGTAGATATATCCAAAATCTGTGAAGAATATCATGAGGTAAGAAGGCTGTAGCATGTATTATCTCATGACCTTGTTTGTCTATTACCATTGTTTGGTGCTTACTAATTTTAGTGGTATAGCCATGTCTGGCTATTAGATTTGTAGAGAATAATCTACAAGCAGCATCAGGAGTGAATCAGCAATCTATTAATGTTATTGGTTCTTTGCGATTTTGTGCTGGTAAAAGGATAGTTTCTGGGTCATGCATTGTCATTGTGTTGCCATTAGCTACTTGGCAATGTTTAATATGCAACTCCAAGAATAGGAAATCAGATGCATAAGGTAAAATATAATCAGAACATCTGAAATCAACCAGCCAAATATCATTATATGGTTCTTCTAAAGAAGTGGTATTTCTGATTTGAAAACATATTGAGTAATCAGGTATATAATTTCTCTGTATGGAAATACATGTTCCCAGGAAAAACTCTAATTATCTTTCTCCTCTCGTCTCTATTTCAGGGTAATTTCAAATGAGATCTATGTACTCTCATAAATGAAAGCAACTACTAGCCAAACGACTAGGTCACCTCAATAATCACAAACTATAAAATGGATCCATATAGGCTAGAAAGAATCTAACCAGAACAGACTGAGGTCTGCTGGTTGTTGCATTCTAGTATTTATACTATGTACATATGTGCACAGACCAAGCTGTGTCTGATGATAAGCTATCTACTACTACTATATAAGGCTATAGTGTTCTCACAAGTGTGGGAGTATTTCCATGAATGAGGTTATCATGTATTATTCTAAACTATGATGTCACTGATAAGGTCACATGATCAGATGACTAATATGATAAGAGATAAAGGTCACGTGTGGTCACATGACTGATCATGTGACAAATATCAAGTCACATGATCGAGAAAATGAAAGAAATAAAATAGAAAAGTTAGATTATGGAGGAGAGTCATAACATTACCCCTCTTCTATGAGTGAGATTCCAGATTGCCTATGCTTTTGTGGTAGAACCTGATGTGAAGTTTTCTATTTTTATCATAAAAAGGGAGTCGAATAGTGCACGCGCCATTGGGAGTTTCCTGGGGGCCGAGGGATTCTTTTTATGGAAATCCACTATTGCTTTCAAAGTTGACCTTTTAAGGTTGCTCGCACTTTCCCAAGTATGATCAGAATCATTGTATCCTTTCCAATGTACCAGGTATTGGAATCCATGACCTATGGAATAAAAATCAACTATGTATTCCATTTCGAATTCTTTGTTTCCTTCATCATCAACAGATATTGGTCTGGGATGTTGGATCAGTTGTCCTTCTAGTGGTTCTATGTAGGGTTTAATACAGGACATGTTTACTATGTCGTGTGCTTGGTTCAATTTTGGCAAGAGGAGTTTGATGGCATTATTATACACATCAATGACCTGATAGGGTCCTATCCATCATTCCGTTAATTTCTTAGAAGGTCACTTAGCAAGATCTAGATGTTTGATGGATAATAATACAAGATTGCTGGGTTTGTAATCCAGTGTGTGGAATGAATGTTTGTCAGCTTGCTGACTCATCCTATAACAGGTTGTTTTGAGGTTGCATTTAGCTATATGGAGATTTCCTTTCATTTGTTTGGCAAATTCCATAGCAGCTGGTGCTTTAGTAAGTATGTTCTCGAAACCTATATGAGGGGTGAAGCTCTTAGTGAGCTGGAAAGGGGCAAAACCAGTTGCTGACAATTTGGTATTGTTTATGTTAAACTGGGCAAGTGCTAGCTATTTGGCCCATTGATCTTGTTTTTCGGTAATATACAGGTGGAGGTACTGGTTTAATTCCCTGTTCATGCATTCTGTCTGTCCATCAGTCTGTGGATAATATGCTGATGACATTTTCTTTTCTATTTTCAATAATTTTAAAAGGTCTGTCATCATCTGGGATATGAACTGAGGTCCTCAGTCACTGATCAAGCTATCAGGTAAGCTATGATGGCACCATACATAATCTCTATAGAGTTCAGCTGTTCCTTTGGCAGTCACCATTTTTGTCATGGGAATGAAGATGACTTCTTTGGAGAATCAGTTGACTACCACAAGTATGCTATTGAATCTGTGGCTTTCAAGTAATCCCATGATGAAGTCAGCTGATACCGATTTCCAAGGTCCTTCTGGAGTTTCCAATGGTTGGAGTTTGTCTACAGGGGCTCTATTTGTGGGCTTCATCCTAGTGCATCAATCGCAGGATTTGCAATAGGTTTCTATGTCTTTCTTGGCTTCAGGCCAGCTATAATAGCGTGATATAAATTCATATGTCTTCTTGGTGCCTTTATGGCTGAAAAGAGGATGGTTATGGAATGATGTGATCATGTTTTGATGCATGTCTGTCAGAACCCATATCTTGCTATTGTAATACCATAATCCATTTTGATCTGAAGATCCATTGGGGTTGCTATATTTACTATGTTCTTTCTTGATTTGATCGAATAGGGCTATATCAAGCATCACCTGCACATGATGATCAGGGATGACAATTTGATTCTTGTTGTCATCTTCTATCCTGATCATGTGATCCTCTTGTCTAGAGAGTGCATCCACTTTTCCCATGAAAGTACCTAGTTTGTTTACAAGTACATTGCCCATCAAGCTTGGCATCTATTTAGGTCTTGCGCTTTCATGAACCACTGGAGATTTTTGTGGTCTGTCCACACTTTGAATTGATGTCTAGCACCTTCTAAGTAGTGGTGCCATTGTTCAAGTGCGAGGATGATAGCGAGCATTTCCTTGTCAGCTATTGTATAGTTACACTGCTCGGGGGTCATACTATGGGACATGTATGACACAGGGTGCCATTTGTTGTATATTTTAGTTAATAGTACTGCACCGATGGCAAAGTCTGAGGTGTCGCATTTGACTCTATATGGGGTTGTATCGTCCAGATATGCCAGTACTGGAGCTGTGATAAAAGCCTTTTTAAGCATCTTGAACACTGTTTGTTGATCTTTTCCCCAGATCCAGGATTAATCTTTCTTTGTGAGGTCATGCAACGGCCTGGCAATTAAGCTATAGTTGGCTATAAATCAGCGATAGAAGTTGGCTAAGCCTAAAAAGCTTCGCATGCCTTTCAATGTTGTTGGTACCAGCTAATCTTGGACACCTTTGACTTTTTCATGGTTCATTGAGACACCATGTTTGGAGACATCCATGCCCAGCATGTCTACTTTTGTAACTCCGAAGAAGCATTTTTCCAGTTTTACAAAGAGATTGTTATTCCAGAGTTTTTCTAAAACTCTACATGCTAAATCAATGTGTTTCTTCCTATCAGTGTCTTTTAAGAATATTAACAGGTTGTCTAAATAGATAACTATGCAATCGTCCATATTGGAGAAGATTTCATTCATTATTTGTTGAAATATAGCAGAGCTCTTGCATATTCCAAAGTACATGATGAGGAGTTTGTAAGCCCCAAGATGACAAATGAAAGCACCCTTCCATTCGTCACCCTCTTTGATCTGGATGTTGTTGTATCCCCATCGGAGATCCATTTTCATGAAGAGCTTAGCTCCTTTGAGTTTATCTATGATTTGTGAGATCAAGGGTAGTGGGTAATTGTTCTTTACTGTTCCCTCATTAAAGTATCTATAATCCATGACCATGTGTTTCTTTCCATCCTTTTTAGAGATGAAGAAGACAGGTGATATTTGCGGCAACTTTGAAGGTCAGATATATCCTTTGCTGAGTTGATCTTCAATAAAGGCTTTGACTTCATCCTGTTCCTAGGGGCTGAGTTTGATTAAACACCCCTTCTTAGGTATGAAGTCTTCTTTTAGATTGACTACATGGTCCCATGGTTTTCATTCAGGCATTTTCTCACTTGCCTTTTTGGAGAATACATCTAGGTATTCATGGTATTCCACAGGTACTAGCTTTGTAGCTTCTGTGGTGTCTGAGGGGACATATTTCCCATCGTCCACTTTGGCTATGTGATAACTGAAATTAATCTTGTGGAGTTCTACTTGATTTAGATTGTGGCTTTTTAATGCTGCATATGAGAATGGGCAACAATTCATGACTATAGTGCCTTTGATCCAATTGATAGAGGGATTGTGATTCTTGAGCCACATGTATCCTAAGATTAATTGGTTTTTACTGAGATTTGTGACATTGGCTATGATTTTTTCACGATATCCTTGATAGTCTATAATAAGAGAGGCAATGTATGCAATTCTGCCTGCTGAGTTTGCTGTTCCATTGATATTGTATATGGGGATGATGAGGTTGAGTGGTTGCATTGGAATTCTATTTTCCTTTGCCCATGTTTGATCAATGAATATACTGGTGGCGCCACTGTCTAGCAGGGCTTGGCATTCTATTTTCATTGTTTTTGTAATTATATCAATTTTTACAAATAGCTCATGAAGTGGTTTAAAAGTTCTCATGCATTTCTCCATCAGGTTGAAGACAAGCTATTTTTATTTTTTGTTAAAGTAGAATTAAGTGTCACTTCCCAGTGACCACACTCTGTATTGGAGTTCGCTGCTTTGGTTACAATATCTGATAGGCTACCACATCAAGATACTAGAGAAGAATAAGAGGAGAAGTTGTCTGAGTTACATTTGCTATTGAGATCAGAGAAACTATTGGACATATGTAAAGAGAATAGGTGAGCACTATCTTGGCATCACACCTTTGATTGAACAAGTACAAGATTAAAAAAAGAATTGTTTAAAGAAAAAATGTATCTAGGGTCTATATTGGTTGAATTACTACCTGATGTAATTGATCCTACTCTTTTCCCTGGATAGACTCAAGATCCTGGAAGTATGCTCATGTGGCATCAAAGTCCATGCCTTTTATGGCTGCTTGCTAGTTAATTTGCCCAGCTGGCCTGGGGTTTGACAACCTTGCAAGGGGGTGAATTGGGTTGAAGGAAGTGGGGGCAGGTGTGGCATATTGGTTTGGTAAAGCAGTTCTTTCTGTGGCATGCACTTTTTTGCTCTTGAATTGTGAGCATTTTTTTCAATGGCCTCCCCTTCTAAAGCTGCATTTGTTGCAAGCTATGCTCTTGGCTTTGCAGTCTCTCGCAAGGTGTCTTTCTTTGCCACAATTGTAATAGCCTCGGTTGAAGTGGGTGATCTCCTTCTGATTGTCGGTTTGGGCCCTATCTATGTCCATCACATTTGGGTCATGACAGGAGCCATTGTTGGATGAGAATTGCGATTTGAATGATTTGATCACATTGGCGTATTTTTATACCACACTGATGAAGGTGTGGAGGCCAGTGGGCCTTTTCTGCTGCATAAACATATGGCACACTATATCTTGGCAAATGGATTGTTCCAAGAGCATTACACCCATTCCTTCTTCTACTTGGGCCTGATCATATAGGGCCAGCCATTGAGTTAAAAAGACCTGTGTGCATTCATTGCGACCTTGTTTTCATGCAATAAGTCACCTAGTTGTGATCTCCTTCTCATTGCTGATCCTAAAATGATTGTTGAGAAGTTTTTCAATTTGGCTGAGTGACAGCCAAGGAACATTGTTGTCTTGGCGCTTTTTGATTTCGGTTTGTGCCCAAGCTCCTGCTCTGTTCTTGTCTTTTTTGCCTGATTCAATGCCTATTCGTGAGAAAACTGCCAAGTTCCAGTCTTTTTGCCCCCCTAGTCTTTGCTTGCCAAATATTGATAAGTTTGTTTCTCAGAAGACCAGTATCTTGGTCCACCATTTATTGAATTGTTGTAAGACCCATCGAATAGACCAGGGTTCTTTACAACTTCAGCTCACTTTGACTTTGATTTATCAAAGCTGTTTGTGGCAGAGTGACTGTCTTCTCTCTCTTCTCTCTCTTGGTCCAAGCAGGCCTCAAGGTCACAATTTCTTTTTGCTAGGTCGTCCATCTTGGCCAACATAAGTGACAAGAGTTCTTGCATTGAGGCGAGTTGATCACCTAGTTGGGACTTGCTCCTTGGTGAGGAGCCTTGAAGATGGGGGGAGGGCATGGGCATCATTTCCATTTCAAGGTTCATGCTGTACCCACTCATTGTAATTAAAAGTAATTTCAGATTGGTAGTAGTTAAGAGTGTCATCTAGAAGGACTGGTGCCTTATTGAGACAATGTTCGAGGAATTCATGCTGAAGCCAATCGGGGAAATCTGGTGCAAATTCTATTGCATATGGGGCGTCGTGTATGATAGTGTTGTTGAGATTGAAATCCTCATTGATAGGGAGATGCTGAGATATATCAGAGAAGATGGCAATGTAGTTTTTGTTTTTTAGGGCATACCAATTATCGCCGTAGAGATCACTAAAGTCCATAAACTATCTGTTTAAAGAAAAACTCGTATGTGTCATGGTCACACACTAACTCCACGATTGTTGATGGTGGGGGGGGGAACTGGGTTCTGCCTGGCTATGGCTGAAGATTTAGCTCTCCGAGGCTGTGACTCTTAAAACCATAGATATCATGATGCAGCATTTGCCCAGTTGTCTCTGGTATACTGACCCAATATGCACTAAGGGTTTGATCCTTGCTTTCTAGCAGCTGGAAGGATCCTCTTGAATGAGGTCTACTCTAGCAAAGCAAACTAGCATTTATGCTGGACAAGCATATAGATGCAGTAGAGAGAAGGTCACAGTCCTTCTATGGTCACAGTACAACCACCTGACTATTATAGGAAGAGCCTTAACTCTGGCTATTAAGTATTCCCCTTAAGTCTGGGATCCGACTATACCACAGCAGTAAGAGTAAGTAGAGTAGATGTGGCACGCAACAGTGCTGGTGAGGTGAAGTAGTAAGGGGGAGTCTGTTTTTATGAAAGCAACTACTAGCCAAACAACTAGGTCACCTCAATAATCACAAACTATAAGATGGATTCATATAGGCTAGAAGGAATCTAACCAGAACAGACTGAAGTCTGCTGGTTATTGCATTCTAGTATTTATACTATGTACATGTGCATACAGACCAAGCTATGTCTGATGATAAGCTATCTACTATTACTATGTAAGGCTATAGTGTTCTCACAAGTGTTGGAGTATTCCCATGAATGAGGTTACCATGTATTGTTCTAGACTATGATGTCACTGATAAGGTCACGTGATCAGATGACTAATATGATAAGAGATAAAGGTCATGTGTGGTCACATGACTGATCATGTGACAAATATCAAGTCACATGATCAAGAAAATGAAAGAAATAAAATAGAAAAGTTAGATTACAGAGAAGAGTCATAACAATAAGTATGTTTCTTATGAGGGAAATAGAAATAGAGAGGGTGTAACAAACTAGATCCAGTAATATTCATGCCATTCTCCTTGAAAGGAGATACATTAGCCAAATCAAGACCATTAAGGTAAAGAGATTTGGATATCATGTTCTCAGTAATATTACCAGTAAAAGAAGATGTGGTTCCATAATCTTCTTCATCAGCTGTTATAATCATGTATTCATCTTAGTACTCATCATATTCCATAATGGAATCAAGGTTCTGCTTTGTACTCATTGGGTTAGAGGAGTTTGACTCAACATCAGGATCAAATATCATGGACTCCTCCTTAATGGAAGCCAAGTTAGCAAAGCTCTATGAGATATTTGCTGCCTTTTCTTTATCCTTTCCATTCTTTCTTTTCTGTCTCTTTTGAAAGTTATTGAAATTGTATTTGCCTCTCTTTGAGAAGCTGCCATGATTTCCATAGTTATTTCTGTTTCTTCCCCTATTGTTACTGAAGGAGTTGGAGTTCTCCAGTTTCTGATTGTTATTAGTAAACCAGGGACATTGTGGGCCAGGACCTTATTTGATAGTGGAGGTTCTGTTGATAGTATGGAAAGTAGGTATGGATAACCAAGTGGCTAAAGATTTGGTGGTAAGACCAGATTTTTGTGTTATAACTTCCATGGATACTTTAGGCAAGATTGTATCTAGGGTAAAATCTGCTTCTTTTGTAGTTTGTATCATTGCTGATATCATGGAGTCAAAAGAGGAAGGAAGGTGGAAAAGAAGAATTATAGCTTTCAACTGGAAAGGAATGGAAAGTCCAGCAGCCTCACACTGTTGAAATAGAGCAGTATGGACAGAAACATCTTCAGAGAACTTGTTCTAAGTGATTTGAGAATGTAAAAGCTTGGAGAAAAGATAGTACTAGCCAGATATGCCCTTGTGTCCAAAAAGAGTGTGAAAAAGGGAAGTGGTAGAAGTATTGTAATTCCAGCTAATCTGAGATTTGAGCTCTGAAGATACAGTAGTCTCCAGGAAACCATTGACTTTTACATCAAACTGTTTCCATTTAGTTTGATTGGCTGGGATGGACATACTTGCATACAGCAGTTGACCTTGTACAATGGACCAAGCATTTAGCATATTCAAGAGACCTCTCAGATCCACTACCCATTTTGAGTAGTTTGAGCTTCCATGCAGAACTTCAATCCTTTGGAGGGCTTTTTTTGGTATGACAAAATCAGTCAGTAGGCCAGTGGACATGATAAATTTGCATGTTTATGGCAAATTGTGGGATTTATAAGTCATAAAAGGTGTAAAATTTGTAAAAATTGATTGGAAATAGGAAGAAGAGAAAATATGATAAAAAGATCATTTAGATCTTGATGTTTGGTCATGGCAGCTTGATCCCAACTAGAGTAATCCAGTTCTTCATCCCATAAGAAGGCAGCAAAATTAATTTCCATCTGTTCCTCTTGAGTAAGTTCATCAAAGAACTATGGATCCAATGTGTCAAATTCCTTTTTAATCTCCGTCAAGTCAGGGTATACTTGATCAGATACTTGAGATTCCATATTTGGATATAAGAAACTTGATCTGGAACAAGATCAGTAAGCAATGGAATCTTCCTCCTCTCAATTTAGGGATTCCTCCCTCCTCTTTATCTTTTCATAGCAATTTATGCCATTGATCCATTTTTGATATCTTTTCCCAATTTAATCTTCTCTATATTCCTGGTGAAGTCCATAGTCTATTTGTTTTCATTTGATATGGTGGAGTTCCTTTTTCCAATCACAGTTCCATTTCACTTTCCAACCAGGAATAGGCCATTTGACTTCTTTTGAGAAGTAAGTACAGCCTAAAGGAGCTAGAGATTTGAATGTTTTGTAAGATGTGGTTGGGAAAAAGTGGGGATTGTGAATTTTGGGGAACTCGTCATCTCTGCTTCCATCAGGGTTGATTGGGGCAGGAAAGTAAAAATGAAAACAAGAAAAATATGGAAAAATATTATTATATAGGAACATATGAAGAAAAGAATCAAAAAAAAAAAGATCTTCAGAGAGCAACTTTAGCTTTTGCTCTCTTTCACTTACATACAGGCCCAGGCTTATTGACAAGGGCCACCTTGGATGCAAGGCACTTTCAAGAAGGCATTAGTAAGGAGACCAGTACTATATTAGGTATGGCTCCTCCAGTTCCTCCTCTAGCTCCTGTAGCATCCAAGGCATCAGCTAATGACTTAGCTACAATATTGTACATAAGGTTGTTTTCTTGTACTGTAAAGTTCTTAAAGCTTCGTAAGCAAAAGACTTAATATGGGGGTTGAGAAGAAGAGATTTAAAAAATAAATAAGAAAGATTCAAGAAATAAACCTTTCTCAAGTGGCCTTCTCAAACTCCACATTTCATTCTTGTATCATTGGTACTTCCCCAGTGAAAACATCCTTATTGTGTTTCTTCAATCAAAAGTTGGGATTAAGAAGTGTGAAATAAAGAGTTTTGACCTTTTTAGGATTATAGGTAGGGAAAGTCTGGTGATAAAGTATCTTGTATTGGTGGGATCAGGAAAGAATGGGGTCATCATATTTTTGAGTCAGCAATGCCCATCCAATTGATTTGATCAAGGAAAAAAGATATTCATTCTGAAAATAGAAACTTGTAGCCACATTCTTCATCTCCAATTTGTAGTCCTTGTCCCATCCAATACTGGGGAGCTCCAGTTCATAGAATTGAACTGGGAAAGTGAATCGTTGGTAGTCATAAACAAGAGTGGTATATTTTCACTCATGGATTGGGACATTATGAAACCAGGTGACTTGCACTTCAGATCCTGCCCAAAAGGCCGGATTATTGATGATGAGAAGAGTAGTGGCAGTGGTGAGATAGAAGATATCTTTTTGATCCTTCTAGGTGAGGAATGTCTGTTGGTAAGGGTGCAAGTAGAGAATGTGCACAAAGGGGTCCTTGAGCTGGAAGGTGAGGTCAATGGGGTACTGGAGATGAGGCATGACAATCTTGTGGAGGTGAAGGAGAAGGAGATGAAGGAGGCACTGGGGGTAAGAATGATGGAGAGGAGGTGAAAACAGAAAGGAGGAGAGGACTGAGAGGGCCTGATGGAAAAAGAGAGAGCTCAGTGAGGGTGGTCCTAAGGTTATCAAGGTCTTGTTGACAATCAACTGATTGGGTTGCTCCTGGTGAAGCAATGATGTGGTCATCTGAGGAAGAAGAGGCGGGCTGCTGAGAATGCAAAGGCTAAGGAGTAGAGGTAATAGATGGGTTGATAAGAGCTCTGTAGCCTAGTCCAGGTCATGGTTTTATATTTTTGGCAGCTAATGAGAATTGCTTAGATAAGTATACAAAATTTGGAAAAGTAAAACTGCAGTGGCAAGTAGTGCCAGACCGATTAGGCCTTTTGCAATTAGAGCAAGGACACTGTAAAAATAGGTTGTCGTCAATGTTGAGTTGTCCTCATGACGGCATATATGCTA
>JBBPMT010000011.1:28430-56410 GCA_038090455.1 Garcileccinum viscosum
CCATTTCTTGATATCACAAAGATGCATCATCCCCTCTCCCGTAAAGCCACTCATACACAGGCTTGCAGAAGTAGGTCATCTCCATTCTAGAGTAGACTCGTTCGTCAAGGATCGTCAATGTAGCCCTTAAAGATATGACCAGGTTGTCTTAATAGATGATTGTACCAGGAAATAGTTGGACTGTTGATAGAAGGAGTTCTTTGTCAGTTTTGAAAGAAACTACAAGCAGGAATAACAGGTCTAAATCTAGGATGTTCTTGAGGAATTTCTCTCAGATTGGATTGGGATGGAGAAAGGAGGTGCCTGTGATCATAAGAAGAAAAAGTTTGACATCTACCAGATGGAATATAAACTTTAGGGTTTGTTGGAGCCTTGGGAAAAGAACTCATCAGTTGGTTCTAATGGAATGATTCCACATAGCACAAACAACAATCCATAACTGCCATCTCATTGCATGAAATAGTCCCAGATGTCATTGATCGATCATTGTGGACAGTAAGGGAAAGTCTCTGAGTAGAGCTCATAACCTATAGAACTTGTATGATGTAATGGAGAAAGCAGCAAGGCATATTCTATGGTAGAGAAAGTATTCTCTAGTAGAAAACTTATTAGGTGTTTAGAGTGGAGTTATAGGTAACTTGATTTGGAAATGATCTTGTAGATCTGACTAATTTCTGATAGAAAAGTTGTTATTATTCAGGATCTGATCTGGATCCTATTTATACTACTTAATACATGATTAGGTAATATAATCAGATAAGGAATAGCAAATAGCATTAAGTGCTCTTATCTATTCATGACTCCTAGTGAGTCATAATGACTAGTAATTAGTCATGCTTGATAATATGTATAAATACCTACCAATAGCATAAAAGACTCTTATCTATGAGTCAGAATGAGTCATAGATAATCAGTATGAGTCATAAGAGAAAATGTAAATATAGATTGTTCTTTTATAGAAGTATCTTTATATGAATCTACTTATGTAAAATAATTGGATTCTCAACATAAACAAGCAGTTAGGTGCTTTAAAATGAAATGCAGTTTGGATGCATGGGCAAGGGTTGTAAGGCAAAGATGTTGGGCTTATTAGAGGACAGTATTGCATTCCAGCATGCTGATGATTTTATTGAAGAACTTTGTTATTATCTAACCATCCAGCTCCATCTCAATTCATAGATACATATTTTTTTGTCTTTTACCATTTTTTCAATGGACTGGTTACTTATTTCTCTGATGGTTTTTTTTGCCACAACCTTGACACCTTCAACCCCAATTTCATATTACTTCTCTGCAGCTCTCATGCTGACAATACTAACAGCAGAGAATATGCCAGGCCAATTAACTCCTTCATCAAGGCTCTTTTCTTAGGTAAGGCTATTATGACCCAAACTCACCCCAAAGACCAAAGACACCATCATCTCTACACAACAGCCAGTCAAACCAATGCATGCACCCTCAACACATCACAAGGATATCATCAAGTAGATGCTGACTGTTGGTGAAGATGCTAACATTGAAGAGCAGGACTGGGATAATGAGAACATACAAAATGCTTCCTCTGGCATGGTGCCATGCATTGCTAGGAAGTCACAGCTGCTCTCAACATGTTGTTTGAGATGCTATCAGGTATGCAAACTTGGTGTGTCTTCTGTGCAAATCCCAATGATTTGCAATTACTAAACCAGTTGGAGGGGTGGAGTGTATAGTGCTCACCTCCAATGAGTTTGGCACTCAATACAAGGAGCTGCTGGTTCAAATTGGTGTTGTGCATGGCTCAGTGAAGGAAAAGGTTGAGCAGACAAGCAAAGTAACTTAAATCTTTGAGCATTTCTGTCATGGGCTAGCTAGAACTGAATTTTTTTACTCATTACTCAAGTTTTCCTCTCACAAGTCACATTCTGTGCTCTTGAGTGTTAGTGACATCATTGGGGAGCTATCGAGAATATGAAGGAGAGGAGGTATGTGCTAGATGTAACCATCAGCACCTATCAATGTCACTAAGAGGACTTATGGATTGCCTTGCAGTTGACCATTAGTGAACTTGGAATAAAGGAAGGAAAGGGAATCCTATTCTTGTATGAGCTCAAAGAGGACAATAGGTCAACTGCTGAGAGTATTACCTTTTGGACTATCTATTACTAGGTGCTATGCATAAAGTATCTACTACTAGGTAGACCAGTACTGCCTATGTAATAGTGACTATGGTTAGACTATGCTATAATCCTATATGCGAGTAATCGCTAGTCCATATGATAGCTATCTATGTACTATGTAAGAGTTCTATTGGCTATCAGAAAGCCCTATGGTATGGTGGCAGTTCACCCTATAGTGTATAATACTATATGGCCTATGGCAGGACCCTATGACTATGAAGGACAGAGCACCGACTATCAGTAGGCAGTACACATTTAAGATCGGTGCACAGGACCATCAAGGAATACACTTGAAGTGCCAGATTGCATACTAGGGAGTATGGACTCTATAGCTATTGAAAGTTTGCCTTCTGTGTATTTACCATAAGACCTAGTACAATACAGTTACTAGGCTGGACTTCCATGGTATAATACTACCATATGTAGACTAACTAATCCACTATAACATAGTACCAACAACCATATAGCTCAGTAGTTAGAGCACCTGATATACAACTAGGAGGTCACTAGTTCAAGTCCTGCTCTGGTTATATTTTCTTAACAATAGCTTGCGAGCCTGAGAACAGGGGTCTTGGCGAGCCACGGATACTAGGGGTATCTCTTACTAGGAGGACACACACCCTATAACAAGGAAGAGGTTGAGGGGAGTATGGCCAGTAATGAGGCCCTATGATTTAATGTCATTGGGATAGAGGAGGATGGAGTGCTAGCAAGGATGTTTGATAAACTATCAACTAGTGACTGGGATGCCAACCAGTAGGACTGTTGATGGGTCAACACTGAGAAGAATTAGACTAGGGAATCTAGTCTTCAAGGCCCATATATCTATACACTACAAGTACAGTGCACAGACTATGCCTTAAGGGCAGGTACCTACTATCTATGGGTATATATAGGCTATACATATAAGTAAAGCAATGAGGCAAGTAACAAGGCATGGCACAAGGAATGGAAGCCAGCTGTGAGAACATAAAAGTGGGCCATATACCATGAGGTGTGGCAGAACTATAGATATGCAAAGGAAGATCTATTGGGATCTGGGATCTATCAAGATACAATAGAGATCTAGATCAGGAGATTCACAGGCAATGAAAGGTGAAGAGCCTGGGCATCTATAAAAAGGTCAACAATAGTAAATAAAGGAATGTACTCATGGTATATATGACTATGGGCACCAGAGACATTATGTGACCAATAGATACTTGAGGTAAGTGCCAGAGATAAGCACATGGCTATAAGGAATAGGAGGGAGATCTGTATTCAGAACCATAAACTAGGGTTTAGGTAGGTCACAACAGAGGTCTGCAACATTGAGGACTACATTCACATACTTGATGTATAGGAACAGAAGTGAAATTGCATGTGTGATGTGGAGGCAGAAGCAGGTCTCAATATTCATTCTGTAGGAAACCCATATCCTCACTATGCTTCCCCAGGACTCCAGGACTACACTGATCCATTTAATCAAGCTACACCCCAAGCTCTTGGACAGGATATTCACAATAATGGCAATGTAGTTGTTATCTATGGCAGATTATGGCTTGAGCCCAGCTCATATAGACCCCATGCTGGACATGGCTCTGATTCTTACACATCCTCTTGTAACATGTTCCAGAATGCAGATAAGGCAGGTCTGATTGCTAAAGGGGCCCTGACAGGTGAGATTATTGAGAAATGGTGATGTATAGTATATTGGCAATAGACTTGCTTGCTTCATCTTGCTCCAGGCTTTATTGCTGTATATCCTAAGCCCAGTTGATGATGCTAATATTGAGAATCTAAGTACCTTATGTAGATAGATTCACACAAAGATCATTCTATCAAGAACAATCTATATTTAAATTTTCCCTTATGACTCATATCAACTCATACTGACTCATAGATAAGAGTTATTTATATCATTGGTAGATATTTATACATATTACCAATCATGACTAACTTTTAGTCATAATGACTCACTTTGAGTCACTAGCAGATAAGAGCTTTTAACACTATTGGCTATTCCTTATCTGATTATATTACCTAATCATGTATTAAGTAGTATAAATAGGGTCCAGATCAGATTCTGAATAATAATGACTTTTCTATCAGAAACTAGTCAGATCTACAAGATTATATTCCTAACCAAGTTATCCATAACACCACTCTAAACTCCTAGTAAGTTTTCTACTAGAGAATACTAATCATGTGGCCAGCATTTTGGGTTAGTTTCTCTACCATAGAACATGCCTTGCTGCTTCTTCCATTACATTATACAAGTTCTATAGGTTATGAGTCCCACTCAGAGACTTTCCCTTACTGTCCACAATGATCAATCAATGACATCTGGAACTGTTTCACACAATGAGATGGCAGTTATGGATTGTTGTTTGTGCTGCATGGAATGCTTCTGTCAGAACCAACTGATGAGTTCTTTTCCCAGAGCCCCTACAACTCCTGGAGTTTACATTCCACCTGGTAGGCATCAAATTTTTTCTTCTTATGATCACAAACACCTCTCTCCTCCATCCTGATCTGATCTGAGAGAAATTCCTTAAGAATGTCCTAGATTTGGACCTATTATTCCTGCTCAAAGTTTCTTTCAAAACCAATAGAGAACTCCTTCCATTAATAGTCCAACCATTCCCTGGTACAATTGTCTATTCAAATGGCCTGGTCATATCTTTGAGAGCTACATCAATGACAACCTGTTCTTGTAGTGTCCTTACTCTAATTGCAAAAGGCTTAATCAGTCTGGTACTATTTGCTATTGTGGTTTTACTTTCCCATACTCTATATACTTATCTGAACAGTTCTCATGAGCTGCTTGAAATATAAAACCATGATCTGGATCTGGCTATAGAGCTCTCCATAACTCTCCTGTTATCTCTGCTCCTTAGTCTTTGTACTCTCAGCAGCTCACCTCTTCCTCCTCAGATAACAACTTCACTGCTTTACTAAGAGCAACCCAATCTGTTGACTGTCAACAAGACCTTGACAACCTTAGGACCACTCTCACTGAACTCTCCCTTCTTCCATCAGGCCCTTCCAGCCCTGATATCCCTTCTCTTTCCACCTCTTCTCCATTATCCTTACCCCTAGTGCCTTCTTCAACTTCCTCTTCTTCACCTCCAATGAATTGTCATGCCTTGCCTCCAGTATCTGATCAACCTGATCTCCTAGCCTGAGGACCCTTTCACACATGTTCTTTACCTGCACCCTCACCAATAGATCCTCCTCACCTGGAAGGATCAAGAAGAAATTTCCTATCTTGCCACCACTACCACTCTCTCTATAACCAACAATCTGGATCTTTGGGCAGGATTTGAGGTACAAGTCACCTGGTCTGCCAACATTTCCATCTATGAGTGAAAATATACCACTTTAGTCTATAATTACCAACACCTCACCTTCCTGGTTTAGTTTTACAAACCAGAGATCCCCAGCATCAGATAGGATAAGGACTATAAAATGGGGATAGAAAATGTAGTAACAAGTTTCTTTTTTCAGAACAAATCAATTTTTTCTCTGGTCAAATCTACTGAGTGGGCATTCCCCACACAATTCTATGATGACAACTTCATTTCCTATTCTCTCCAACATTGGCAAGGATATGAGATCATCCATTGCCAGATCTTCCCTGCCTTGGACCCTAAAGAGGTCAAGATCCTTCAGTTCACTCTTCTTAACCCCAATTTTTGGTTACAAAAGCACAACAAAGAAGTCTTTATATCCAAGGTTCTAACAATCCAGGAATGGAATAGGGAGTTCGAAAAGGCTACAAGGGAGCACTTTTATTTATTAAATCCTTCTTACTTATTTTTTAAACCCCTCCTTCTTGACCCCTGTACTAAAAGCTTTGCTTACAAAGCTCTAAAGCATTTTATAGTATGAGAAAACAATCTTATGTATGATAAAGTAGCTATAGCTCTCTGTAATGCCTTGGATGCTGCAGGAGCTTGAGAAGGAACTGGAGAAGCTATACCTTCAGTGGTACTAGTCTCTTTACCAGGGCCTTCTCAGAAGTGCTCCACATCCGAGATAGCCCTTGCCAATGAGCCTGGGCCTGTACATAAGTGAAAGAGAGCAAAGGCTAGAGCCACTCTCTCTATATTTTCCTGCACCAATCAACCCTGATAGAAGCAGAGATGATGAGTTTCCAAAAATACACAACCCACACTTCTTCTCAACCACATCCTACAAGTCATTCGAATCTCTAGCCCTTCAAGGCTGTACTTACTTCTCAAGAGAAATCAAATGGCCTATCCCTGGTTCGAAAACAGACTGGGAACAAATGGACTATGGACTCCACCAGGAATATAGAGAAGATTGAATTGGGAAAAAATATCAAAGATGGGTCAATGGCATAAATCACTACAAAAAGATAAGGAGGAGGGAGGAATCTCTTAACTGAGAGGAAGAAGATTTCATTGCTTACCAATCTAAATCTAGATTGAGTTCACTTTACCCAAAAATAGAATGTCAAATTCCCAATCAAGTATATCCTGACTTGACAGAGATTAAAGAGGAATCTAATCTATCAAATCTACAGTTCTTCAATGAACTTACCCAAGAAGAACAAGCAGAAATTAATTCTGCCACTTTCTCATGGAATGAAGAATCAGATTACTCTGGTTAGAATATGGATGCCATGATCAAACATCAAGATCTAAATGATCTTTTCATTGTATTTTCTCTTCTTTCTATTTCTGATCAATTCTTACAATTCTTATACCTTTTATGATAAACAGATCCCATAATTTACTATAAACATGCAAATTTACCATGTTCACTGGCCTACCAACCAATTTTGTCATACCAAAAGAAGCCCTCCAAAGGATCAAAGTTCTGCATGGAAGCTCAAACTACTTGACATGGGTAGTGGATCTGAGAGGTCCACTCAATATGCTAAATGCTTGGTCCATTGTACAAGGCCAACTGCCATATGCAAGTATGTCCACCCAAGCTGATCAAACTAAATGGAAACAGTTTGATGTAAAAGTCAATGGTTTCCTGGAGACTACCATATTTTCAGAGCTCAAATCTCAAATCAGCTGGGATTATGATTCTTCCACCATTGCCCTTTCACACACTATTTGGGAACTCTTTCATACTCTTTTTGGACACAAAGGCATTCCTGGCCAGTACTATCTTTTCTTCAAGCTTTGGCATTCTCGAATTTCTCAGAACAAGTTCTTCAAAGATGTTTCTGTTCATACTGCTCTATTCCAACAGTGCGAGGCTGCAGGACTTTCTATTCCTTCTCAACTCAAAGCAATGATTCTTCTTTCCCATCTTTCTTCCTTTTTCAATTCTATAATATTGGCAATGATATGGACTATGAAAGAAGCTGATTTTACCTTGGATATCATCTTACCTAAAGTATCCATGAAAGTTATGATACAGAGATCTGGTCTCACGACCAAATCTCTCACCACATGGATATCTGCCCCTTTTTCTCACACAGCCAACAGAACATCTATGATTAAGCAAGATCCTGGCCCTCAACATCCCTGGTTTATAAACAACAATCAGAAACCAGAGAATACCAACTTATTTGGTAACAATAGAGAAAGAAATGGAAATAAACATGGAAATCATGGCAGCTTCTTGTTGCAAACATTGTTGTGACCTAACTTTGCCCCTAGTCTAGGGTTCCAGATATGGCCTTACCTCTTTCTTCAATAGCTATACATCTATTATCGGTGCTTCCTCTTATCATTGGGTTATCTTATCAGGTCATGTGATAGCATATAGATGCTGGTCATATCATGTGGTCTATTGTTTATTCATTGTTTGTATCTATTGACACTTTTATAGAGTTCCCAATCCTAGCCATTCACATCTTCCTCAGCTATAGATCTCATCGGTGATTACATCTTGTATCTTGATAGATCTTGATTGTATCTCGATCTTACATTTATCTATCTATAGATCTGCTACACCTCATGGTACATGGCCATCTTTTATACTCCTCACAGTCCCTAGCATCTTCCATTCTGCCACACCATGTTTATTGCCTCATGGCTTTACTTATCTGCACATTGTTACATCATGGACTTCCTACTATAGCCATAGATAGTATGTACCTGCCCTAAAGGCATGATCTGTGTACTGTACTCAATAGTATATAATATAGCAGCCTTGAAGACTAGACCCCCAGTCTAGTTCTTCTTGGCGATTGATCCATAGTCTTATCTGAGTTCCAGTGAATAGGATTTCCTTCATCCCTTATTCTGAGTTACCTTCCTATAGTTGGTCAATCGTATGGCAACCCATAAGCCTGTAAAGTGACCTCTGGCCATCATTACTTGACAACCCCCATTCTAGGGTTAAGAACCCGATAGCTCTGACTACATTGCTTCCACTTCTTCAAGAGAGGCAAATACAATTTCAATAACTTCCAAAAAAAAACAGAAAAGAAAGAATGGAAAGGACAAAGCAAAAGCAAATGTCTCACATAGCTTTGCTAACCCGGCTTCTATTGAAGAGGAGTCTATGGTATTTGACCCTGCCATCGAATCAAACTCCTCTAACTCAATTAATACAAAGCAGAACATCAATTCCATCATGAAATATGACAAGTACCAAGATGAATACATGGTTATAACAGCTGATGAAGAAGATTATGAAACCACACCTTCCTTTACTGGCAATATCACTGAGAACATGATATCCAAATCTCTTTATCTCAATGGTCTCAATTTGGCTAATGTTTCCCCCTTTAAGGAGAATGGCATGAATATTGCTGGATCTAGTTTGTCATACCCTCTCAATTTTCCTCATAAGAATTATACTTACAAGAGTATATAGATCTCATCTGAATATATCCAGAAATGAAAAAGAGAGGAGAAAAATAATCAGAGTTTTTCCTGGGAAAATGTATTTCTATACAAAGATATCATCTTAAATATACCTGATTACTCAAGAAGTTTTCATATTGGAAGTAAGACTTTTTCGGAAGAATCATATAATGATATTTGATTGGTTGATTCTGGATGTTCTGACCACATTTTACCTTATGCATCAGATTTCTTATTCCTTGAGGAAAATATCAAATATTGCTGCATAGCCAATAGTAATACTATGACTATACATGGTCCAGGAACCATCCTTCTACCAGCACAAAATCACAAAGAACCAATTACATTAACTGATTGTTGGTTCACCCCTGACACTGCTTGTAGATTATTTTCTACAAACCTAATTGCCAAACATAGCTATACCACTAAAATTAGTGAGCACCAAATGACAGTAATAGACAAACAAGGTTGTGAGGTAATATAGACCACAGCCTTCTTATCACATGATATTCTTCATAGATTTCAGGCATATCTGCTCACCTCTAGTGGAATCTACACCTTGTCAAATATTCCTCCTCTTTCATTATGGCACTTTTACCTAGGTTATTGTTCTCTTAATGCTTTATGGCATTTACATCACTTCTGCAATGGCACTCTGAAGCTCCAGGTCACCCCTTTCAGCTCACTCTGCTCTGGTTGTGTTTAGGGTAAATCAACTGAATAACTGCTTTGCCCCTTCCTTAAATGTGCTTCTCAAGTTCTTGCCCTAGTTCACACAGACCTTGTCAAGCTTTTCACTGAATCTCATTATTGTGCTTGTTGGATTCTTACCTTCATTGATGACTGTTTTGGCTATGCCTTCTTAGCTTTCCTCCATAATAAATCCAATACTTCCTCACGTTTTCAGGAATTGACCCTTCTGGCTGAATCCTTTACTGGACTTTCCCTTATCTCTGTTTGTTTGGACCAAGGAGAAGAATATCTAAATAAAAACTTACAACAGTTTTTCACATCCAGAGGTATTACTCATCAAACTTCAGTACCTCACCTTCCACAACAAAATGGACATACAGAAAAGTTTAATCAAACATTACTAGAGAAAGCAATGCATGCTGTATTCATGCCTGCATGCCTGAATCATTCTAGCAAGATGCTTGTAGCTATGCCACTTATCTCTACAATTCACAACCAAATAGAAGATTAAAGAAATCCAATGGAGAAACATGGTTAACTCCATTTGAAATCTTCTATGGAAAGAAACCAGATATTTCTTATTTCCGAGTATTTGATTGTAGAGCTTATGTTTTCATTCCAAAAGAGAAAAGAAAGAATAAACTAGCCCCTAAAGCAAAATCAATGATCTTTATTGGATACAAACAAGGATCCAAAGCATGGAAATTCTTTTGTCCTATCCACAAAAGAATTTTCATATCATCTACTGCCACTTTTGATGAAGGAATATTTCCTTATTGCACTAAACAACTTGATTTTAAAGACAAACTTTCCTCTATACCTAATCTGATAACAGAAACAGAAACCACCAATCCTTTACAAAATGAATCTCAAAATAACAAACACATATATATTAAGATTCCCACTGGACAATCTCCAAATGATTTCCAACAAGAAATCAATCCTCCACAAATTCCAAGAATATCTTCTAAATTATGGGATTTTGACCATCTCTGAGAACCAGAAGATATTTCTATCAACCCAATAGATAAAGAACCAAGTCCATATCAACCTATTCCTATTAATCCTCCTCAGAAACATCTATCTTTGGAAACTCATTTCTGCTCTTCACCTGAAAGGAGATATCAACATAAATGACATAGATATGAAGAAGAAGAAGAAGAAGAGAGACCACAAGAGGAAGAAAATAGGACAATACGTCCCTGGTTAGCTCCTAGAAGATACTCCAATCAAACTCTACCTGAGTTTAGAGTCTTACCACATCAATATCAACAAAATTGGACCTTACTAGAAGAACCACCAATACATGTAAGAATATCCAATAGAATTCCAAAACCTTGTGTTATACCAGATAACACATATGGAGATAAAACTCCATTGGAAATCAAATATTCCCTTCTATCTAGAAGAGATACAAATATGGAATCAATTCAGAAGGAGTCACTTCAACAAGATATTTTCATGAGATCAAATAAAAATAATATTCCCATGAGATCAAATGAAGATGATATAGATGACATATATGATGAACTTGCTCTCACACAAGCTTTCTCACATGCTTGGATAAGGTTCTATATGTTACATGCTGCTGCTGTCAGCACAACACCAGTTCATTACTGAGATGTTAAAAAGTTCCCTTTAGAGAAACAACAATGGCAAAATGCCATAAAAGAGTAAATAAAATCTCTATATGATAGACATGTATGGAAATTGGTTGATCCACCTAAAGATTGAAAACCCATAGCAGGAAGATAGGTATATGCAACTAAAAGTAATGGAAGAAAGAAAGCATGCTTTGTTGCAAAAGGTTTCACACAAGTATATGGTGAAAGCAACACTAGTGCTAGCTAGACTACCTTGATAATCACAAACTATAGACTGGACTCTGTGTAGGCTAGTGGAATCTAACCAGAACAGACTGAGGTCTGCTGGTCACTATATTCAAGTATTTATACTATGGATACATGTGCACAGACCAAGCTGTGTCTGATGATAAGCTATCTACTATTACTATATGTGGTTAGACAGTTCACATGAGTGTGGGAGAGTTCCCATGAATGAGGCTACAATATGTAAGTCTAGACTATAATATACTATGATGTCACTGATAAGGTCACATGATCAGATGACTGATAAGATAAGGGTTGAAGGTCATGTGACAAATATCAAGTCACGTGATCATGAAAAATGGAATAAAATAGAGAAAAAGATAGATTATAGAGGGAGTTTATAACATTACCCCCCTTCTATAAACAAGATTCCAGATCACTTATGATTCCATGGTGGAACCCAATGTGAAGTTTTCTATTTTGATCATGAAGAGGGAGTCAAATAACACTCGTGTCATTGGGAGTTTCCATGGGGCTGAGGGATTTTCTTTATGGAAATCCACTATTGCTTTCAAAGCTGACCTTTTAAGGTTGCTCACACTTTCTCAAATATGATTGGATTCGTCATATCCTTTCCAATGCACTAGGTATTAGAATCCACAATCTATGGGGTGAGAGTCGACTATTTGTTCCACTTCAAATTCCTTATTTCCTTCATTGTCTACTGATACTGGTCTGGGACATTGGATGGGTTGACCTTCAAGTGGTGGTTCTATATATGGTTTAATGTGAGATATGTTGACTATGTTGTGGACTCAGTTCAATTTTGGGAACAATAATTTGATGCCATTGGTATACACATCTATAACTTGATAGGGACCTATCCATCTTTTAGTTAACTTTTTCAAGAGTTGCTTTATGAGATCGAGATGTTCTATAGATAGTAGTACAAGATCACCTGGTTTATATTCTAGTATGTGAGAACAATATTTGTCAGCTTGCTGACGCATCCTATTACAAGTTGTTTCTAGATTGCATTTGGCTATCTGGAGATTGCCTTTCATCTATTCTGCAAATTCCAGAGTGGCTGGCACTTTAGTGAGTGTATTCTCAAAACCTATGTGGGGAGTAAAGCTCTTGGTGAGCTGGAATGGTGCAAAACTGATTGCTGATGATTTGGTATTGTTAATGTTAAACTAGGCTAGGGAGATCCATTCAGCCCATTGAGCTTGTTTTTCTGCTACATACAAGCAGAGGTACTGGTTTAGTTCCCTATTCACACATTCCATTTGTCCGTCAGTTTGTGGATGATAAGCTGAGGATATTTTCTTTTTGATTTTTAATAGTTTAAGAAGGTCCATCATTATCTGGGATGTGAACTGGGGTCCTTGGTTGCTGACCAAGCTATCAGGTAGGCCATAGTGGCACCATACATAATCTCTATAAAGTTCAGCAGTTTCTTTTGCCATAACTGTTTTCTTTATGGGTATGAAGATGACTTCTTTCAAGAATCTATTGACTACCACAAGAATGCTATCGAATCCGCAGCTTGCAGGTAATCCCATAATGAAATTGGCAGATACTGACTTCCAAGGTCCTTCTGCTGCTTCTAGTGGTTGAAGTTTGCCTGCAGGTGCTCTATTTGTAGGTTTCATTCTAGTGCATCAGTCGCAGGATTTGCAATATGTTTCTGTGTCATTTTTGGCTCCAGGCCAGCTATAGTAATGAGATATGAATTCGTATATCTTTTCCATGCCTTTATGGCTGAAAAGAGGATGATCATGGAATGTAGTGATCATATCTTGATGCATGTTTGTGGAAACCCATATCTTGTTGTTGTAGTACCATAATCCATTTTGGTTTATAGCTCCATCAGGGTTGCTATATCTATTGTGTTCTTTTTTGATTCGATCAAATAGGGCTATATCAAGCATCACCTGCACATAATGATCAAGGATAACAATTTGGTTTTTGTTATCATTTTCAACTCCAATCATATGATCCTCTCTTCTAGAGAGTGCGTCTGCTTTTCCCATGAATGTACCTAGTTTATTTATTAGTACATAATTGAATTGTGAAAGATATATGGCCTATCGAGCTTGTCATCTATTCAAGTCTTGTGCTTTTATAAACCACTGTAAGTTTTTGTGGTCTGTTCATACTTCAAACTGGTGGCAGGCACCTTCTAGATGGTGGTGCCATTGTTCTAAAGCAAAGATGATTGCCAGCATTTCCTTGTTGGCTATAGTATAATTTTATTGCTTAGGGGTCATGCTATGAGACATATATGATACTGGGTGCCATTTGTCCTCTATTTTTGTTGATAGTATGGCATTTATGGCGAAGTTGGAAGTGTTGCATTTAACTCTATATATGGGGTTGTATCATCCAGGTATGCCAGTACCAGGGCCGAGATGAAAGCATTTTTAAGTGTTTCAAATGCTGTCTGTTGGTCTTTTTCCCAGATCCAGGGTTGATCCTTTTTTGTTAGGTCATGCAATGGCCCTGCAATTAAACTATAGTTGGCTATAAATTGGTGATAGAAGTTGGCTAGACCAAGGAAGCTTCATATGCTTTTCAATATTGTTGGTACCAGCCAATCTTGGACACCTTTGACTTTTTCATGATTCATTGAGATATCATGTTTGGATATGTCCATGCCCAGCATGTCAACTTTTGTGACTCTGAAAAAGCATTTCTCAGGCTTGACAAACAAGTTATTGTTCTGGAGTTTTTCTAAAACTCTATGTACTAGGTCAATATGTTTCCTTTTGTTGTTGTCTTTGGAGAAGATGAGGAGGTTGTCCAGGTAAATAATTATATAGTCGTCCATATTAGAGAAGATCTTGTTCATTATCTGTTGGAATATGGCTGGGCTATTACACATGCCAAAGTACATTATGAGAGGTTCATAAGCCTTAAAGTGACATACAAAAGCATCTTTCCATTCATTGCCTTCTTTGATTCAGATGTTGTTGTATCTCCATCAGAGATTCATTTTGGTGAAGAGCTTGGCTCTTTTCAATTTGTCTATTATTTGCAAGATTAAAGGTAACAGGTAGTTGTTTTTCACCATTCCTTCATTTAGATATCTATAGTCCATAACCATGTGTTTCTTGCTGTCCTTCTTAGGAATAAAAAAGACAGGAGATGTCTGTGGTGATTTCGAAGGGCGAATATATCCTTTGCTGAGTTGATCCTCAATGAAGGCCTTAACCTCATCTTGTTCTTGTGGGCTAAGTTTGATTAAATGCCCTTTCTTTGGCATGAAATTGGGTTTTAGATCTATTGCATGATCTCATGGTTTCTGTTCAGGCATTCGTTCACTTGCCTTTTTTGAGAATACATCAAGATAGTTATGGTACTCTGCAGGTATGAGTTTGCAGCTTTGGTGGCATTGAAAGGGACGTATTTTCCATCATCTGTTTTAGCTATATGATATCCATAACTAATCTCATATTCTTCTACTTGGTTGATATGGCTATTTTTGAGGGTAGTGCATGATTTCAGACATCTGTTCATTTCCACCATGCCCTTTGTCCAATCAATGGAGGGATTGTGGTCACAAAGCTATGTGTATCCAAGAATCATACAATTCTTCCTGAGGTTGGTGATATTGGCAATTATCTTTTCACAATGTCTTTGATAGTCTATAATTAGTAAGGCAGTGTATGCTATGCTGCCTGCTGAGTTGATTGTTCTGTCCATGTTGTAAATGGAGATCACAAGGTCTAAGAGTTGCAAGGGAATTCTGTTTTCCTTTGCCTATTTTTGAATATGCCAGTGGCACCACTGTCTAGCAGGGCTTGGCATTCTTTTTGTATGGATTTTGTAATTATTTCGATTTTTACAAATAGCTTGCAGAGTGGTTTGGTAGTTCTCACATGTTTTTCTGTCAGATTCAAAGACAAGCTATTTTTATTTTTTGTGCAAGTGAAATTAAGCATCACTTCCCAGTGACCATGCTCCATTTTGGAGTTTGCCACTTTGGTTATGTCATCTGGTAGGCTACCACATTAAAATGATGGAGAGTAAAAAGCAGAGGAAAAACTATCTAGATTACATTCATTATTGAGAGAAGAGAAGCTATTTGAAGTAAGTAAAGGAAACAGGTGAGCACTGTCTTGGCATCACACCCTCAATTATTTTGGTACAAGAAAGAAAAAGGAACTATCAGTAGAAGAAACTATACTAGAGTCCATATTGGTCAAATCACTACCTGATATGATCAACCCTACTTTTTTCCCTGTGTTGCTTCGAGGTTGTGGAAGTATGCTCAAGCTGCATCAAAGTCCATGCTGCAAGTGGTGGCTATCCAGTTCAGTTGCCCAGCTGGTCTGGGGTTTGATAGTGTTGTGAGCAGTTTAGGGGTAGAGGAGGGTGCGGTGTATTGGTTTGTTGAAGCAGTTCCTTCTATAGCATGCACATATTTTGACTTAAACTGAGAATATTCCTTTCGGTGTCCCCCATGATGAAATCCACATTTGGCACACACAATGCTTTTCACCTTACAATCTCTTGCAAGGTGCCTTTCTTTGCCACAATTGTAGCAGCCCCAGTTGATTTAGCCTATATCCTCCCAGTTGTTGGATTGTATGCAATCAACATCCATCATATTGGGATCGCGGTGGTTCTGGTTGGCTTGAAACTATAACTTGAAAGATTCTATCATATTGGCATATTTTTGGATCATGGCAATAAAGGTGTGGAGGCCAGCAGGCCTGTCTTGCTGCATAAACATGTGACATACTATGTCTTGCCTTACTGATTGCTCAAGAAGCATTACACCTATGCTCTCCTCTACCTGAGCTTGATTATAGAGAGCTAACCATTGGGTCAGGAATACTTGTATTCTCTTATTTTGTTCTTGTTCACAAGAGATCAATTGCCTAGTGGCAATTTCCTTTTCATTGCTGATTCTGAATTGATCATTCAGCAACTTTTCTAG
Source organism: Garcileccinum viscosum (assembly GCA_038090455.1). Classification (NCBI taxonomy): domain Eukaryota; kingdom Fungi; phylum Basidiomycota; class Agaricomycetes; order Boletales; family Boletaceae; genus Garcileccinum; species Garcileccinum viscosum. The sequence goes on from JBBPMT010000011.1 coordinate 44,839, forward strand.
TTGTCCCAATAATAGCCATGGCATGTTGTTATCATGCCACTTCTTGATTTTGGTTCAGGCCCATGCTCTTGTGCCATTTTTGTCTTTTTCCCCAGACTCTATGCCAATCCTTAAGAAGACTGCTAGGTTCCAATCTTTTTGGCTGCTTGTGTGATTTTCGCCAAAGATAGAAAGGTTGGTTTCTCTAAAGACCAGCATCTTGGTCCACCATTCATCGAACTTGTTATAACTACCATCGAAAAGACCTGGGTCTTTGATGACTTCTGCCCTTTTGGATTTGGACTCATCAAAGCTGCTTGTGTCCAGGCAATTGTCCTCTCTTTCCTTATGCTCTTGGTCCAGTCAGCTTTTTAGGTCTTGGTTTCTTTGTTCTAGCTGATCCATCTGCACCAATATAAGAGACATAAGCTCTTGCATGGATGTGAGCTGATCTTCTAGTCAGAGCACATTGCTTTGAGAGGAGCCGAGGTAATGGGGGCTTTGTGTGGATGTTGCTTCCATTTCCAGGTCCATCAAATAGTTGGATATTGTAGTTAAGTGTTATTTTACTTTGGTAGAAGTCAAGGGTATTGTCTTTCAGGACAGGTGTTTTGTTGAGGCAGTGGTTCAAAAATTCGTCTTGTAATCACAGGGGGAAATCCAGTGCAAATTCTAGAGTATATGGGATATTGCAGACTATTATATTGTTGGGGTCAAAATCTTCATTGATTGGGAGATGTTTAGATATGTTGGTCAAGATTGCTATATAGTTCTTGTTTCTCAAGGCATGCCAGTCATTGCCATAGAGATCTGAAAAGTCCATAAACTAAAATGAAAACTCCTATGCATCGTGGTTGCATAGTAACTCTGCACTCGTCAAGGTTAGGGAGGGAACCGGGTTTTGCCTGGCTATGGCTCTCGATTTAGCTCAATGAGGCTGCAGATCTTTAACTTGTAGAGTCTGTGATGCAAGGTTTGCCTAGTTGTCTCTGGTATGCTGATCCAATATGTGTTGAGAGATTGATCTTTATTTTCTAGCAGCTGGAAGGATCCTCTCGAATAAGGTCTACCCCAGCAAAGCAAACTAGCATTTATGCCAGATGAGCATTTCGATGCAGTGGAGATCTAGTTGCAGTTTAGATATGGTTATGGGATAACTGGCTAACTATTACAGCAAGTGCCTTAACTTTGGCAATTGAGTATAGGATGCAAGAACTTGTAAAACAAGATTCTGGCTGATAAAAAAAGCAAAGTGGATATGGTTGGGGTGGCATGTAACAGTGCTGGTGAGGTAGAGTAGTAGGAAGGAGTCTATTCTTATGAAAGCAACACTAGTGCTAGCTAGACTACCTTGATAATCACAAACTATAGACTGGACTCTATATAGGCTAGTGGAATCTAACCAGAATAGACTGAGGTCTGCTGGTTACTATATTCAAGTATTTATACTATGGGTACATGCACACAGACCAAGCTGTATATGATGATAAGCTATCTACTATTACTATATGTAGTTAGATAGTTCACATGAGTGTGGAAAAGTTCCCATAAATGAGGCTACAACATGTGAGTCTAGACTATGACATACTATAATGTCACTGATAAGGTCACATGATCAGATGACTAATAAGATAAGGGTTGAAGGTCATGTGATCATAAAAAATGGAATAAAATAGAGAAAAAGATAGGTTACAGAGGGAGTTCGTAACATATGGCATAGATTTCAAAGAAACCTTTTCCCCCATTGCACACTTTGAAATAGTCAGATTAATCTTAGCATTGGCTGTGCTAGAAAACTAGGAAATTCAAGCTCTAGATATCAAGACAGCATTCCTCTTTGGGGAACTTGATAACAACAAGGAGTTATACATGGTCCAACCAGAAAGTTTCATTGAAAAAGAAAAAGAAAACAAAGTTTGTTGACTATACAAAGCAATATATGGCTTAAAACAAGCTGCCCTCAAATAGAATCAAGCTTTGCACAAATCCTTATTGGAAATGGGATTTAAAAGAACAACTTCTGATGCAAGTGTTTATGTTAAGTATATTGGAAAAGAAAAGATTATTTTCATAGTATACATTGATGATGCTCTCTTCATTGATAGTAACAAAAGCTACTCCTCAAATACATCAAGACCTTTATAGATAAATGGGAATCCAGAGTACTAGGAGACACAAAAGAGTATCTAGGAATGACCATTACCAGAGATTGTGCAAAACAAACTTTGAGACTTGATCAAATTGCATATGCACAAAAGGTCATCAAACATTTTCAACTAGAAAATGCAAAATATTCTTGAACACCACTTTCTTTTGGATATAACCTTTCCAAATATAAAGGAAAAGAAGATCCTAAAAGAAGACAACAGTATCAATCTGTTATTGGTTTCCTACTTTATATCATGCTAGGAACCAGACCAGATTTAGCCTATTTCATTATCAAGATGTTACAATTCTTATCTAATCCATCTGAAGATCATCTTAATTGAGCACTCTATATTGTTTAATATCTATCATATACAAAAAATGTATCGATCACATACAATGTTAGCAACATCATTGGCAGCCATCAAGATAATGAAGAAGAGGAGGTATGTGCCAGGTGTAACCATTGGCATCTATCAACATCACTAAAGGAACTTATGGGTTGCCCTACAGTCAACCATCAGTTGACTCGGAAGAAAGGAAGGAAAGGAAATCCCATTCTTGTACAAGCTCAGATAGGACTAGAGATTGACTGCCAAGAAGAACTAGACTAGAAAATCTAGTCTTTAAGGCTCCTATATTAAATACTATTAAGTACAGTGCATGGACTATGCCTTAAGGGCCAGTACCTACTATCTATGGATATATGTAGGCTGTACACATAAGTAAAGCCATAAGGCAAGTAACAAGGCATGGTGCAAGAAATGGAGCCAGCTGTTGTGAACATCATCATAACCTAACTTGCCCCTAGTCTAGGGTTCCCTTTTCAGCTCAACCCTTTTCCTTATAGCCATGCACTTATCCCCAGCACTTCTCTCTATCATCAGGTTATCTTATTGGATTACATGACAGCATATAGATGCTGGTTATATCATGTGATCTATTATTTATTCTCTTGTTTATATCTATTGACACTTTTATAGAGTTCCCAATCCTAGCCATTCAGATCTTTATTGGCTACAGATCTCAATCAGCGATAGATCTTATATCTTGATAGATCTTGATTTCATCTCGATCTTTCTTTATTATATCTATAGATCTGCCACACCTCATGGTATATGGCCCCCTTTTATACTTCTCACAGTCCCTGGCATCTTTTCCATTCTGCCACACCACATTGTTGCCTTATGGCTTTACTATAGTCTATTATAGCAGGTGCCAGCCCTTAACTAGTGGTCCATGCACACTCTTGTACAGTATATATAGACTTGTAATCACTGGCCAAGACTCTCCAGTCTTGTTATAGTCAGTTTCATGCCTAGTACCCATTGGTCTCCTAGCTTGCACCACCTTTTGCAACTTACAAGCAAGTCTTACTCATTACTTCAAGCATACCAACATATCACATGGAATGTGGCAACCACTTAAGCCCACAAGCAATCCATAGGCAGTTGAATCTATTGCATACCTTCTCCTCTTTTCTTGTCCTGATAGCTGATCACTTCACTAGCCATGAGAAGATGAAAGTAGGCCACATACCATGAGGTGTGGCAGATCTATAGATAAAAAAAGATCCATCAGGATCCAAGACCTATCAAGATACAATGGAGATTAGATTGGGAGATCCACAAGCAATGAAAGGTGAAGAGCCCAAGTATCTATAAAAAGGTAAACAATAGATAACAAGGGAATATACTTGCAGTGCACATGACTATGGGCACCAAAAGCATCATGTGACCAATAGATACTTGAGGATAAGTGCCAGAGATAAGCACACAGCTATGGAGAATAGAGGAAAGATCTGATCCAGAACCATAAACTAGAGTTTAGATAGGTCATGACAGAGGTCTGCAATATACAATGGATTATCCAAACAATCTACTCTTTCAGCATATTGTGATACAGATTGAGCTGGAGATACAGAAACAAGGCAATCAACTACTGGATATTCAATAGAACTTGCAAATGCTATCATCTCCTGGTCTAGTGAAAGACAGAAAGTAATTGCCATATTATCTACTGAAGCAGAATACATGGCTGCTTTGAGAATAGCACAGCAAATCACTTGGATTAGGAATATTTTTTTCAAAATAGGAAATGAAGCTACATATCCTATACCATTAAACTGTGATAATCAAGAAGCTATATTTTTAGCTTCAAATCCAGCACAAGAAGGAAGATCTAAACATATCAGAATCTAATATCAATATCATTACATTCGAGAAGCAGTACAAGAATTAAAAACCTTAAAACTCTTCTATGTACCAATACAAGATCAAAAGGCAGATATCTTTACCAAGAACCTTACTTTTGATGTTTTTCGAAAAAGATGCTTATGCCTGGGTCTTTCTGGATATTTACAATAAATATTCACATAAGTATCAATGAGGAGGAGTGTTGAGAATCTAAGTACCTTATATAAATAGATTCACACAAAGATCATTCTATCAAGAACAATCTATATTTACATTTTCTCTTATGACTTATAGATAAGAGTCAGTTATACCATTGGTAGATATTTATATATATTACCAATCATGACTAATTACTAGTCATAATGACTCACTTCAAGTCACTAGCAGATAAGAGCTTTTAATGCTATTGGCTATTCCTTATCTGATTATATTACCTAATTATGTATTAAATAGTATACATAGGGTCCAGATCAGACCCTGAATGATAATGACTTTTCTATCAGAAACTAGTCAGATCTACAAGATCATATTCCTAACCAAGTTATCCATAACACCACTCTAAACCCCTAGTAAGTTTTCTACTAGAGAATACTTCCTCTACCATAGAGCATACCTTGCTGCTTCTTCCATTATATTATACAAGTTCTATAGCTAAATGTCTACAGGCAGCTGTATTAGACTAGAATTTTGTTTCTCAAACAATTCACACTTATTTTTGGGGACTTTTTCATGCAAGGGCAAAAAAATGAGAGTTACTGTTCATACAGATATCCCACCATATGATGAGAAATTTTGTGCATATTTAACATCATACTATGTCCATAGTGTGCAAGCAAAAATGCAGTGCATGAAAGCAGAAACATGGTATGTGCAAGCAAAGACATAGTGCATGAAAGCAGAAATGCAATATATGCAAGCAGAAACACAGTGTGTGCAAGCAGAAACATGGTGTATGCAAGCAGAAATGTGGTGAGAATTTTTGTGCATTTTTAACACCATAGAGTCTGCCATGCCTTGCCGAGATGCTGTTTCTGTAGTAGCTTACTCAATGGGGAACTCTGCTGCATATGCTCAACAATATCATGCTCAAAGCAGAGTGAATTTTTATGGCTCCTATGCAGCATTGCAGCAATACGACCACTCCGGAAACTTAACCAGAAGTTGAAAGACATAGTGGAGAACCCACATGATTTTTGGGGGATTATTTGTTCAAAGCTTGTGTGCTGCCCTGACACTTGAAGTTGCAAAAGCCTGACCACAAGATACAAATGAGCTGCCAGTCAATGAACACACTTTTTTGTCAGAAAAAAAAAATACAGGGGTGTTAATCTATCATATTTCATTCTATATCCACCAAATTGGAGTCAAGAGTGCTGTGTTGCATGAGCTAGACATGGTTTTGCAACACCCCATCCTTTTGCAACTCCAGTGCAATGATAGTACTACAAATCAATGCAAACTAAAGACAAAACAAACCTGGTCAATGACATCTTAATCACCTGTACCAGCTGACCATCTTTTGAATCTACCACTCTGTTAATCACAATTCAGAACAGCCTCTTCAGCTATGCAGTGGATAGATACATGCTCACTATCAAGTCACTGAAACATTCATGCTACTAACTGCCTCTTTCCGTGGCCCACATCTTGCAGGACATATGAATATTTAGACGTGATTGCCACTCTCCACTCAATATATTTGTATTACGCCTTTGGATATTTCACAGCCCCATTGATTTCACTCTCACTAGCCCTCTTTTGGTCCCACCTTCTCTTGTTCATGGAATTGATGAACAAGTTCCAGTGCATGTTGATGTCCATTCCTAAATCACTGAGGCTCTGAATGGCTGGAAGACACTCAAGAGGTTCTGGAGACACATATCTATATGACCAATGAATGGCTCAAATGGTTGCCAATAACAACACAAGCATTACATCCTCTGCCCAGCCTTCAGTTTCATTTTCCAGAATGCCACAATGACTTGAGTTTGTCATCCTCAGTTACTCCTGCTCTTCCTAGCTTATGCACATGGCCATCCACTGCATCGTGACCATGCATACATACAAAGGCCATTAAACTTTGAAATGCTATCTATGACATCCTCTTCTCACCCCAATGTGCCAATGTGAGTAGTAACTGCACACATATGATATCACATCCCTCATGTTTTCTGTTTATGCTCTTTAGCCATGTCATGTACTCTTGGGATCACAAAATTTCACATCTGATGGCTGAAAAAAAATGCCCTTGAAGACAAAGTCCAGTCCCTATGTATCAGAAGCATGTCCAGTATCCATGTGGGCTGATTTCCATTTCTTGTGCTGGTGGGGGACAGTGCATCAAAAATGGAGTGGGCTGTCCAAGAACTCTGGCTCATTTGTCCTATTCGACAGGCCTCTTTGCCTGGATCTTGATGCATAGAGATGGGTGTCAAGTGCATTTGTCATCATTCCCAGACCAAACCAGGACTTCCTGTCCTGTTTTCACATCCACTGTAGTGACTGCACAAACCTCAAGCAGCTAGTCAAAGAACTTCGTGAGCAAATTGCTGCTTGTTACATATCATGAATTGTTATATCGTGGTGGTGGGTGATATCCTGCTATCACCAGATGTGAGTTGTTGAACCCCTCCATCTACAACCTTCGCACGTAAATACAATTCGACCTAATGACTACCCTACCTTAAAGTGCAATTTCTGTTGGACACTAGCATTCCAGTTTCCTGTCAATTCAAACTTTGTGATAGTGCATGATCTCATTTCCATTTTTGCCCAAACATGAAGTTGGAACAATGTGGTACTAATCAATGTGGTCTATTCATAAGACTAGTGTGGGGGTACTTTACCTTTCTATATGGAGGCAACACTTGAGGGTGTATTATAGAGTACCCCTGACCCCAAGCTTAGCAACACAGCCCATGTTATGTGTTATGGTTGCCAATGTTGGCAACATAGGCTTCCTGGAGCATGACGGCCTATTATTTTGGCAATGGCTGAAAGCGACCAGTAGCCTAACGACTAGGTCACCTCACACAATCACAAACTATGGAAGGGGGACTGTATAAGCTAGTGGGAAACTAACCAGAACAGACTGAGGTCTGCTGGCGTTGCATTTACAATATATATACTACTGATATATGCACACAGACCATGCTGTGTCTGACGATAAGCTATCTATAGTTACTATGTATGGCTATATAGGTTCACACGGGTGTGGGAGAGTTCCCATGAATGAGGCTACCACATGTGAGTCTAGACTATGACGTCACTGATAAGGTCAGGTGACAAAATAAACTATGTAAGGGTCACGTGATGTCACATGACTGATCATGTGACGAATATCAAGTCACGTGATCGAGAAAAATAAAAAGAAAAGAGAAAAGTTAGGTTACGGAGGGAGTTCGTAACATTACCCCCCTTCTATGGGCGAGATTCCAGATCGCCTATGATTCCATGGTGGAACCCGATGTGAAGTTTTCTATTTTCGTTGTGAACAGGGAATCGAAGAGATCACGTGCCATGCAGAGTTTTCGAGGTGCCACGGGGTTCTTCTTGTGGAATTCTATGATGGCATCGTTGGCTGATTTCTTCAGGTTTGTTGCCGATTCCCATGTTCGTTCCGATTCATCGTAGCCTTTCCAATGTACGAGGTATTGGAAGCCACGTCCTATAGGGCGAGAATCTATGATTTTCTCGACTTCGTATTCCTTGTTTCCTTCATCGCCTACCGAAACCAGTCCGGGACGGATGAGGGGTTGACCATCAAAGGGTTCTATGTATGGTTTGACACGTGACACGTTAACTACGTCGTGTGCTTTGTTCGACTTCGGCGGCAGTAGTTTGACGCTATTCGTGAACGTATCAATGACCTGGTAGGGTCCTATCCATCTTTCGGTCAACTTCTTTGCCAGTCTATCCGATAACGTCAAGTGCTCAGTGGAAAGAAGTACGAGATCTCCGATTTGGTATGCAGGTGCTGCACGTTTGTGTTTGTCAGCTTGCTGACTCATTTTCTGGCGTGCTTTTTCGAGGTTTTCAGTTACCTGTTTATGTGTTTTATCCATGGTTTTGGCGAAGTTTTTAGCTTCCAGAGCTTTCACACTATGTGGTTCTATGCCAAGTCGTGGACTGTACGTTTTGGTGACTTGGAAGGGGCTAAAGCCAGTAGCCGACGATTTGGTATTGTTAAAGTTAAACTGGGCGATGGCTAGCCAATCAGCCCATTGATCTTGTTTTTCTGCTATATATAGACGAAGGTACTGGTTCAATTCCCGATTGACCCATTCAGTTTGTCCGTCGGTTTGTGGGTGGTACGCCGACGACATTTTCTTTTCTATTTTTAATAATTTAAGCAGGTCTGTCATCATTTGCGATGCGAACTGGGGTCCTCGGTCGCTGACCAAGCTATTTGGTAATCCATGATGCTTCCATACGTGATCCCGGTACAGTTCGGCCGTTCCTTTTGCCGTTACTGTTTTTGTCGTGGGGATGAGGACTACTTCTTTTGAGAATCGATTTATGATTACGAGTATGGCGTCGCAGCCTTTACTATTTGGTAATCCTGTTATGCAGTCTGCAGAGATATCCGACCAGGGATGAGAAGCTATAGATAATGGTTGCGTTAGGCCGGCTGGTGGCTGATTGGTCAGTTTCATTCTGGCACATCGGTTGCAGGCTTTACAATAATCTATGATGTCTTGTTTGACTCCAGGCCAACTATAGTATCATTGCACGAAATCTAGGGTTTTCTCCGCGCCTTTGTGACCGAAGAAGGGATGGTCGTGGAATTGAGTTATTACTCCCCTTCTAAGATCTTGCGGTACCCAGATCTTATCATGGTAATACCATAATCCTTTACAGAGGATCGTCCCGTCAGGGGCTTTCAACCCTGAGTGCACTTCTTTGATTCTATCGAATAATGAGATCTCTTCGAGAGATCGAATGCGTTCCGATGGGATAACCATGGTCGCCTTGTTGTCATTTTTGATGCCTATCATGTGATCTTCTCTTCTAGAGAGTGCATCAGCTTTTCCCATGGAGGTTCCCGGTTTGTTCACGAGTACATAATCGAAGCGGGATAGGTATTGTGCCCATCGTGCCTGTCTTCGATTTAGGTCCTGCGATCTCATGAAGTATTGGAGATTTCTATGATCGGTCCATATCTCAAATTGATGTCTGGCACCTTCTAGGTGATGACGCCATTGTTCGAGCGCTAAGATGATGGCTAGCATCTCTTTATCTGCTATCGTGTAGTTGCGCTGTTCAGGGGTCATACTATGGGACATGTATGAGACTGGGTGCCATTTGTCGTCTATTTTCGTCGAGAGCACTGCTCCGACTGCGAAGTCTGATGCATCGCATTCTACTCTATATGGGGTTGTGTCGTCGGGGTAAGCGAGCACAGGTGCGGTTGTGAATTTTTCTTTAAGCGTGTCAAACGCGTGCTGCTGTTCCGGTCCCCATTTCCATGGTTGATCTTTCTTTGTGAGATCGTGGAGTGGTCTAGCCACTAAGCTATAGTTGTCTATGAATCTTCGATAGAAGTTGGTGAGCCCTAGGAAGCTTCTTACGCCTTTCAGGGTTGTAGGTGCGGGCCAGTCTTGTATGCCTTTAACTTTCTCATGATTCATAGAGACTCCATGTTCTGACACGTCCATGCCCAGCATGTCTACTTGTTTGATGCCGAAGAAGCATTTTTCTGGTTTGACAAACAGGTCGTTATCACGCAAGCATTTTAGGATTTTCTTGACTGTTTCTTGGTGTTGCTCCATGTCGTTATGCTTTGAGAATATCAGCAGGTCGTCTAAGTAGATGATGACGGTGTCATCCATATCCGCAAAGATTTCATTCATCATTTGCTGGAAGGTGGCAGGACTGTTGCACATGCCGAAATACATGACGAGGGGTTCGTAAGCCCTGAGGTGACAGATGAAGGCTCCTTTCCATTCGTCGCCTTCTTTGATTCGCACGTTGTTGTATCCCCATCGGAGATCCATTTTGGTGAAGATCTTAGATCCTTTTAGTTTATCTATAATTTGCGAGATCAAAGGTAGCGGATAGTTGTTTTTCACGGTGCCTTCGTTTAGATATCTGTAATCCATAACCATGTGTTTTTTGCCATCTTTCTTGGGTATAAAGAAGACGGGAGACGTTTGTGGCGATTTAGACGGACGGATATAGCCCTTCGAGAGTTGATCGTCTACAAAAGCCTTTACTTCGTCTTGTTCCTGAGGGGAGAGTTTGATCAATCGACCCTTTTTTGGAATGAAGTCTTCTTTCAAGTCTACTGCATGATCCCAAGGTTTACGCTCTGGCATTCTCTCGCTAGCCTTTTTCGAGAAGACGTCTATGTATTCATGGTATGGTGGCGGGACAAGCTTTTTGGCTTCTTCTGCATCTATGGGTACGTGTTTGCCATCATCGGCGCTGCCGATGTGGTATCCATAATCTGACTCATGTTTTTCTATGCGGTTTATGTAGCTATTTTGCAATATCGCGTATGAGGCTGGACAGCGGTTCATTTCTATGGTCCCTTTGGTCCAATCGATGGACGGGTTGTGATCTCGTAGCCAGGTATATCCTAGGATCATTTGATTCTTTTCTAGGTTAGTAACGTCGGCCGTGATCTTTTCTCTGTGTCCTTTATGATCTAGGATCATCGTGGCGGTATATGCTATTCCGCCTGCAGAGTTGATTGTTCCGTCTACGTTGTATACAGGTATGACGTTCTCTAGTGATTGCAAGGGGATCTTTTGTTGTTTGGCCCATGCACTATCGATGAATATCCCTGTTGCGCCACTATCTAGCAGGGCGTTGGCGGTGATTTTTTTGGTTTTTGTAATTATGTCGATTTTTACGAATAGTTTGCGGAGTGGTTTTAAGGTTCTCACTCTTTTATCCGTCGAGCTCGGTTGCAAACTATTTTTATTTTTTGTATAAGCGGAATTAAGTGTCACTTCCCGGTGACTGCACTCCATTTCGGAGTTCGCTGCTGAAAGCGACCAGTAGCCTGACGACTAGGTCACCTCAACAAGACAAACTATAGGATGGGGACTGTATGAGCTAGCTGGGAAACTAACCAGAACAGACTGAGGTCTGCTGGCGTTGCATTCACAGTATATATACTACAGGTACATGCGCACAGACCATGCTGTGTCTAACGATAAGCTATCTATGGTTACTATGTATGGCTATAGTGTTCTCACGAGTGTGGGAGTATTCCCATGAACGAGGTAACAACGTGTAAGTCTAGA
>JBBPMT010000012.1:31046-41252 GCA_038090455.1 Garcileccinum viscosum
TTTTGCATGATCACCCTATGCACTACGTGAGAATTCACACATAGACGAAGTGGTGGATCTACCTGACTCCTCCTATAGTAAGTCTCTATAACTTGATGACACACAGATATCCAGAGCCTTTGGCCATCGGGTTCAAGTCTAGTCATAAGAAGTTTCTTTGACTGGCATAGGAGTGCGGTACCCCTTATGAAGGTTGAGTCTAGAAAGCAGTAGGTCCAATGACAGGTCACTCACAAACTGTGTTTTAACCGATCCTCAAAGTAGGCGTAATTTGGGTCGCTAGGAGTCATTCGGAAAAACATATCTACTAGACATTGGAAGGTCGTCGCTGCAGAGATCTTTACCGAGGTATCTGCTTCGGAATCCCAAATACGCGTGAATGAGATACTCCATTGGAGCGAGTCCTCTTCTTCTACCGGAAGCATAGAATAGCTGGGGTCCGCGCGCCAGAGGGCCAGAATTGCCAGAAGTAACAGATCCTTGTCCGTCAGCGTCTCTGAAGTGAAACGCTTGGCTTTAGGTCGTGACGCCACTTTTCTGACGTTGCCATTCGCGTCGATCTCACTGCGACGTATCGACGCTGTCTGGCCAAATGCGTGAGCAATAACGACATAAAAAGGGCGAAATGATGGTACCTCATAAATCCTTCTGGATCTTAATGCGACAATTCTTCGGAGATTCTCCATTGAAGGCTGCCACGGAAGACGAGCCGCCTAAATTATCACATAAGAATGTCTCTGCAGTATGTTCGAGAAGATATACCTCTGACGCAAGGATTGATGCGGCTTTGATGGCAGAGATCTTGACAGCATCCGCTCGTTCAGGCTCCAAACATTGTACGAAGAGCGAGGTCGATTCCTCCTTTGGGAGGAACCGGAACACTGCGACGAGCGCCTCCGCGTACGTCCCAATATCAATTTCGTCATAAGCATCCCAGAATGGCTTTTGCCTCACGCCAGCCAATATAGCCATCTAAAGATCAATGAGCCGGGTGCGCTATGCCCCCATGGTGCACGCCATACCTTGATCTCATGTGCGATATCGGTAGCAAGGTGTCTCAATGGCAACTCATCTTCGGGCGAAATCCTGAAACCGGCACGACACATGTCGATCGCACAAACAAATGCTACGTCCGACAACTTTGAATGCGTGTTTACATGACGGACAAGGTCCTCCATAAACCGAACATCTTGCTGCGTCGAACGAGTAAGTAATGCTTTCATCGGTGGAAAATAGTATACTTACCTTTCGATGGGAAGAGGACTTTTGGAACTGCATAAAGTTAACAGTACGGGAATGGATATCGATTTGATAGTCGGTAGCTAGTCGGTCAGTCCACAAAGAAGAAAGGATGGTAAGTGTGGGCCAGAGAGCTCGCTCTCGACCAGGCTCGTTGGCAATATAGAGGAGATCAAAGACCCGCTCGGCGGATCCTTCAAGCTTGCCGCGAGTGCGAACGGCCTCGTTGTATTCGTGAGGGTAAAGTTCTACCCAGTTCCACAAAGCCATCCGAAGAGGAATAGCGACCGCAGCCTGGGCCTGTTTTTTCATATTCACGAGGAGCGACGATAATTCGTGAAGAACCTGGACTAGACGTGATCTATCCATGGCGCTATGAGTCATGAGGAGTAGATCGACAGTGTCCGGGTTGTCCTCTGCTGTGTTGGCGAGATAGTGGATTTTCGTACGAATACGATGGAAAACTACCATCCAGTTGGAGGCAGATAAACAGTAAACTATACGACCGGCAAACTTGCTTATGAGGATATTGAGGGCCATCGTCGACTTGACGAGCGCCATGTGAGTGCGCTCGAAATGAACTGCACGGTTGAAACCCTGTGCGGAAGCTGCACCCGAAGAGTGAAAGGAATTGGCAGAGGGCTTGAATTTGAGAAGAGGTTTTGACGCTTGGGAAATGTGCGGAGGGAGGGGTGGGCCATCGTTAGCGTGTTCGTCCGGAGTCGGGATAGGTATGTCGACGGACTCGAAATCATGGAGAGAAGCATCGGGAGCGAGGTTGGAAGAAGACATGAGTCGACTTTCTGGGGCAGCGGTTTGTCGAAGATAGAGAACCATGACGCTCAAGACATAGCGTGCACAATTGTCGTCGAGCGGATCTAACTCGACCCAAGGATGGGGAGGAGTCGAAGAGGAAAACTCCGAGGACGACTTATGAGGCGTCCTAGAGTACCATGTGTTGTGGGAAGGGAGAGAAGCAATAGTATTTCCGAGAGTTTGTCCAGAAATCGTGCTTGGTTTGCTTGCAAGAGAACCGGACTGAGGGTGGTCATCTTGACGAGCGGGCCATCTGGAAGACATGGCCACGGACAGGATCTTGAGGATAAATAACTGTGATTGGAGAGCCTCTGTGGTCATTGCTTCAGCGGCGTCGATTTGCTATTCCGGCGCACATGTAAGCAAATGATGGGAGGGAAATGGAAGAAACGTACCTTCGCGAGACGCTCGAGGAGCTCGCTGAGTGACCATGCAATGATATCGAGGGAATCATAGGCAAGTTCGACAAGGGCATCGACGGCACCCTGGGTGGCTGGATCGCCCTCGACCATGTCCAAGGCAAGACCAGAGTTGACCGGTAACTGGGTGACGGAGACATGTAGGGAAGGGACAAGACGCGTTAATGACGACACGAACCTTGTTCTTTATCCTGTTGATGAGTGCCTGCACGTTTTTCTGTTGAGGGGTTGCCGAGGCGGCGGAGTAGGCGATGGACGGGGGCTGAGTGAGGCCATTTCCAAGACCGTGATGAGAATCGTTGCTTTTGTGGGCTCTGGACGAGTTCCCAGACGAGGCGGGGTGTCCAGCTGACGCGGACGGCCTGCGGATTGGCATGGGTGGAGGTGGCCCACCTGGAACGAGTAACTTAGGTCGTCGCTCGTCCGTGCGAGAATCCGTAACCTAACTGCTGCTTACGTAATAAAGAGGGTCGAGCTGACAAGTAGTACGCAGCGACAAGAGCAGCCAGCCAAGTCACCGGATGGCGTGTAAATATGACTGTTCTCGCTACGGCCGGAGGCTGCGCCTGGGGAAAGTGTGGCAGGTAGAACCTCCGGGATGGGTCACGTGTGGGTGGGTGGGACCCATATGGACCCGCAAAAGGCAAGGGACTCGGAGTCGGGGTGGAGTGATATGATCGTGTCGATCCCAGTTCAGTTCGGACGCTGATGGGCCAACTGCATTGTTCGCCATTCCGGGCGAGCTGCGGTGCGTGCCCTCGTCATATTGTGCACTGAATCGAGCTAGCTTTGCACGTATCCGGTGCTGCCGGCCAGGTTACTACGATTCCCCTGGCCATGCCACACTGCCAGGTAGGTCCATACGGTCGACTGAACGACCTGTCAGAATATTAGCCTTGACGGTTGTTTCCCAACTCCGACCGCAGACTCTCCGCGAGGACGTATATTGTCTCCAATCATTTTATTTTTCGTTTCAGGCCTCCTCTTCTCTTCATTCTCTCTCCTACCGGCCTCCCCTTATCTTAGCCCCCGTCTAAACACGCATCATCGTTCGCATCGCATCGCATTGCTGTCTTTCTCATCTCCCCTCTTCATCAGACTTGCTTTCGTGCAGTAGTTAATCGTTTGTTCCTTCGTATTTCAAAGAGGGTGCCCCACTCTCTTCCTTTCCTCATGTCTCGTCCCGACTCCCATGATCTTTCTTATCCACCTGGTCTCACCCAGCCTCGTCCCGCCAACGTTGATCAGATCAGTTCTCAGTATCAGTCCTCGCCTGCCAGCCGCTCAGTCCCGCTCGATCGACGATTATCGCATTCCTTAGCCATACATCCTGTCAGCTCGGCACCCTCGGCAACTTCCCGCTACGGAATGCATATTCAGGACAAGGAATTCAACGCTCCCCCTCCACAACTCGACGGTTGGCCCGCTTTATCAACCAGGCGCACACCTTTCTCTACCCCCCATCTTTCTTCCAACCACCATCGCTCCCCCCCTGTCCCCACGCCTCCCGCCGCCCTCTCCGCCACCTCGACATATCACAACTCTCCCTCGGACAGTGAGCGGCACGACTCTTCCTTCTTACGTCCATCGATTCCCCCCTCTCGTGATCATCAGTCCGCCGCCTCGGGTACCCCTTCCCCGCCTGGAAATAATTCTGCCCTGCTCCTTTCTACTCTCTGGTGGACTGATCTTGAACCCTGGATGGACGAGGAATACGCAAAACAAGTCTGTGGCTTGATGGGTTGGGACCCCGTTAGCATCAGGGTGCCCGGTGTTCCTTCCGACACTGCTGGCCAAGTATCCAATAATCCGGGATACTGTTTCTTGACCTTCCCATCTCCTTCCGTCGCAGCATCGGTGCTCGGCCAAGTGAATGGCAGTAGCGGCGCACCTCCCCTCACAATGCCTAATTCGAACAAGCCATTTGTATTTAATTGGGCATCCTCGATACCTAACTCGATCGCATCTGTTCTTCCTGCCCCCGGAGTGGTCATGTCTCAGGCGCAACAGCAGTTCCCGAAAGAATACAGTATTTTTGTAGGAGATCTTGCTCCCGAAACGTCCAACTCTGACCTAGTGGCGGTATTTCGCAACCCGGTGCTTGGTTTACGAAATGATCGTGAACCCAAGTTCATCCGCCCTTTCCTTAGCTGTAAGAGCGCGAAGATCATGCTCGATCCAGTCACCGGTGTGTCCAGGGGATATGGTTTCGTCCGGTGAGTAGGAAACCCGGCTTCTTAATTATGTGTTGTTACTGAATCTTTCTATGCTAGATTCACTGATGAGGCGGACCAGCAGCGTGCTCTCATTGAGATGCATGGCCTATACTGTCTTTCTCGCCCAAGTAGGTTACCTTTTCACTAAATCTTGGTTGTGATTCATAACTCCACTGTCCCACAGTGCGAATTTCTCCTGCAACGGCAAAGTTCAAACCTCATCAAGTCCCTTTGGACATTCCATTGGTCCAGTTTCCCATGAATGCCCGCACATTTGACTCGAGAGGTAACAACTTAACGGTGTCAATACCAGTGTCAAATGGCAGCCAAGTAAGAAGCGTCTCCTCTCCAATAGCCTCGAAAAGTGGAGCACCCCCTTCAGCCACTCCAGTTGGGTCCTCAGGCTCGGGGTCCTCGCTCACCACAAGCGGCTCTGGGTCTGTTCCCTCTCTGGGCTCTGGATCGAGTACCAGTGTTTCGTCTAGTGCTCTCACTTCCGCATCCTCAGATGACATGGTCAACTTTGCTCCAAACTTACTAACGCAAGTTACGCAACAATTTGGTTCTGTTGCGAAAGGAAACAACACTGCTGGTATTTCATTGATTACCTCAGGTGTTGCGCCAGAGTCTCATGAGGATGCGTTGCCGCGTTACATAATCTCAGAGGAGTCGTGGAAGCACCACGCTCAAGCACGGGCGATTCTTGGGAACCTGATCGGACCGAATGGCGAACAGCTCACTTCGACGGATCCGTATAACACGACCGTCTTCGTTGGCGGTTTATCTCCTCTTATCTCTGAAGAGACACTACGAACTTTCTTTACTCCATTCGGTGATATCCATTATGTAGGATAACTCGTCATTCTGCTGCCTTCCCTCCATTTATACAATATATCTACAGGTCAAAGTTCCCATCGGAAAACATTGCGGCTTCGTGCAGTTTGTTCGCAAGGCGGATGCGGAGAAGGCTATTGAAAAAATGCAAGGCTTCCCGATCGGTGGGAGCAGGATTCGGTTGAGTTGGGGGAGGAGTCAATGTATTTATCCGTTTTATTATATGTTTGTTACCGCTGATCAACCCTTTCAGATAAAGCTGCTCAGGCTGCGGCACAGGCGGCACAGGCGGCCGCCCTTCAGGCGCAATTACAGAGACAGTTGCAAACCCAGTTAGCTTCGTCCCAAGTCACCTTATCGCCCGAACAGGCCCTGCAGCTCCTGCAGAGGCTCGGTGCTAATGAGATGGGAGGAGTTGGCGGCTCAGACATGCCCGTGATGGCTGAGACCGATTTTCGAGCGAATGACGAAAAATCTCGGGCATTCTTAGGGAACCAAAGCTGCGGCGGATCTACCAACGTGCACGCGCTGTACGACACTTATGCAGCGTCTGTTTCAACGCGTTCGCCAGTAGCCTCGGAAGCAACGGATCAACTCCAACACATCAGATCGCAGATCCACACGTCTTTTTCGCCTTTTTCACCCGATCCCAATGCCTACATCCTTGATGATCATAAAAGGGGCTCGGTTGATCTGGTAAATGCAGACTCCTTGTCGCAGACATTGAATCCTTTCCCGCCTAGATTGGTGGATGGGATTACAATTACCGATCGTATGCCCCGGAACTCCAACGGCTGTCATCACTTTGGCCCATACTTTGACGGCTCCAGTCGAATGGTTGAAGCCAGTCGTTCCAGTTCTCGCCAAGAGCCCGTCTCTCGACCATCTTCTGGCCAGAGGTCCCAGGGACAGTCTACTGGTCACGATGCACATAAGGAGCAAGATCTCATCCATGATCTCAACGGTACACTAGCGAGTCTCGATTTGGACTCCAAGAGCCCATGGAGACCCACAGACAATTCGACTGAGCGAGACCCTTCCTGCTAAACATCCTAATGCTACTCCATTCGATTCTCTAATCTTTCTCCTCGGCGTGTTTCACACTTCAACCTCGTTTTATATTTACTTTCTTGTTGCCTTTCAGAGCTCGTAGGCGGTTTTCCGGGTCTACTTTACCTAGCCTCCGGCGGGACCCACAAACTATTTATCAACACATCGGATTATCTATCGAGCTTTGCTCTTGTTACCCTTGATCGCTCTCGACATGCGCACTCCTATATAACGTTTTGTTCTGTCCGTCGTCAGCTTATTTCGTTTGTTCTTGTTTTGTGTTTCTACCCTCAGGCTAAGACACTGCTCATTCCCAGGGCAAAGCGCAGGGAATCTGCATAGCGACTTTGTGTCTTGATCAATTGTATCCCGTTCTAGTTTTACATAGGTACCAAGTAGTACTTACCCTGGCAACCAATGCAAACTGTGTTCGACACATGGAATCATAAAACGCGAAGTCACTAAACATTCTGTGGTATATAGTATGTAAAGTATGTGAGACGCTCGTTACGCGCGTCATCAGGAATACAACCTATAAAGGTCAAACAACGCACATCAATCCACGGATAAAGGACTACATAAGTCGTAGGCAAGGACATAATTCATAGATTGCGTGGAGAAAACCAAGAAGCACAACTTTTACGCAGTTTCGTCGCCTATAGGTTTGAGACGCTATTCAAAAGACCAACTCGACCAGCTGCACCAAGTCCCTCACCTATTTCCTCTCCAAGAGCGACACCCGAGCCAGAAGCAACCTGGTTGCCACCCGTTAATTGACCAATGACGTCGCTCTGAAGCTGCATGGGCACAAAGACAACTTTGCTGTTCGCAGACCGTGCCATCTGCTGCAACGCCTCCAATTGACGAATTTGCATGGCGGCAGGGGAAGCCAAGATGTCGGCTGCCTGACGCATGAGTCGGGCGGCATCCACTTCAGCACGAGCAGCAATGACTTTGGACTCTCCGATCCGCTTTTGCTGAGCGGCAGAGGACAGCGAGGCAGAGACATCGGCACTGAAGATGATGTCCTTGATGAGAATACCCTCGATGGCGACGCCCCACTTGTCGGCGACGTCACCGACGATCTCTGCGATTTCGAAAGCAATCGCTTCGCGTTCGGTCACGACGCTCTGGACTGCACGAGCACCAACGACATGACGTAAAGTGGTTTGAGCACGCTCGATTAGTGCTTGACGGAGGTCGGTGATACCAAAAGCAGCACGGTAGGGGTTGGTGATCTGGAAATAGATCACGGAGTCACTGTGTCCAAAATTAGGCGTGCATATGAGTGACATGCATCAGCAGACCCACATCTCAACGTTAACATTATCGCGTGTGATGACGGTTTGCCTGCCGATGGGACTTATTTGTATTTTTACATCGACCACCCTAAGGGACTCGGTGCAGACATTAACCTGAACGAGACCAGGATCCACAGCTTTGTAAAATTGGCCAAAGCGTGTGACCAAACCGACAGAACCTTGGAGGAGCATGAGAGAAAGCGGAAATACGAGTGAAATGACTCTTACCCTGTTGGACGTTGCGGAACGGGTTCGGGCATGGGCAGCATGGAATAGCACCAATGAATCCGACGATAGTACCCAAACCCTGAAGAAATGAACCATAGATTCCATGCGTCACCTAATTGCATCGTGGACGGTGAGCACAGGACAGGACGCCAACGGAAACAGAATACGAGCGCACCTCGCCAGTCCCCAGATCTTGGGCATATGATGGCTTGGACCAGAATATGAGCAAGATAAGCGGTGGTTTATCGTGGTGATCTTACCTGCATTTCGCTGCGTTTAAGGGGCTGTACGTTGATCAAGTGAGCCTTACCCTCAGCAGCTTGGCGCCTGGAGGTTCCAGGCTCCTCTGTGACTGCAGACTGTGAGCCTTGCATCATAGTGCTAAATGAAAAATGGGATACAGACCGTGAGGGGCATCGTGGTCGACCACATTATTATGGGATGGGCTGGGTGAGGGAAAACGGACCTTGCGGTCGATGGTGTCGAGTCCGTTGGCGCCTGACATTCTGCTACGCTTGGAGAGCCCTGGAGCCTGGCGTCGCTAACTTATAGCCTGAGGGTGTAAGTGGCAGGACCTGACGGGCGCCCAGTGGGATAAGAATGCAGTGTTTTATTGACACCCGCAGCACAGGCATATATAGGGATCAGCGGCAGAAATAGCACTGCGTCCGGACTCCCGAAACTCCGAGACCCCAGTTGTACGCTCCTTACTTGTTCCGCAAAATGGAGGCACAATAAAAATGGAATACCACTGCGGTCTCCGTGAATTTCACATTGCTGTCGTCGACGACGGAATGGCCGAAGCTGAGGAATTAGCAACTAACCCCCGTTGAGCGTTGAGTTTAGTGACGCAACCAACCTGGCAGCGTTATGCGTTACATAGTACAATACAAGTTTGGACTCGTTCCTAGATTTATTTCCGACACTCCATAGCCACGCGGAGTTGCAGTGTTTTGCCGGCTAAGAGTCGCCGGCGCCATCCAACATGGACCAAAAGTGTTGGCTCATGAAAGCAGAGCCAGATTCGCGCGTCGTCAAAGGAAAAGATGTCAAGGCATGTCACTACATTCATCTCTACTTTCCGAAGCCATGGAATCCCTCCCAAACAGTTCAGCATTGACGACTTCGAATCAGCGGGGACTACCGCTTGGGAAGGTGTCCGCAACTACGAAGCAAGGAATTTCATGAAGGATATGGTTATTGGAGACAAGGCTAGTCAGATCCAATCCGCATCCGCCAAGTCATTCATAAGACATGCGTAGATTTTGTTCTACCATTCAAATTGTAAAAATCCGGGTGAGTAAATAACTACTGGGTGGCTAAGTCAGCTCATACACCAAAGTCAGGGATCGCCGGTTTTGCTGAGGTATGTGCCCATCGGTGTTCTAAATGTTCCTTGCTGTAGTCTTTTTTCAGGTCGCCGAAGAGGCTTACCCGGATTGTACGTATGTTACGCGTCTTCTAGTTCTGCCGCCACCGACTCAGAAACCACACCATATGAGCAGACACAGCATGGGATAGGTGTGTATTCTCCACTCCGTACTTTCCGAGAGATAGATAAACCTGTCAGCTCGCATCCGTATTTTGACGAGGTGAGGTGTTTGTGCGATTAGCATAGTTTCCGCAGTCACTCACTGCCTCTTCATGAGGTCAGAAATCGGACAAAGACAATCCCAAGTGGTTTATGGTGGATGCAAAATTCATATCACGCGCACAGCACTTCATCCCGTTGTCTTTGCTTCGTCATCTTGCCGGCCTTCCCTCTGCCGAAGTTCCTGACGCAATCAGTTATGTGGGGGAAGACGGTATCAATTCGATCAAAGGTATCATCATCTCCACTTCCCTGTCGGCGATCCCTGATTTCGAAATCTCGAAGCCATGCCGTTGATTACCCGCGGCCGCCTTAGTGTGCAAAGAGTACCTGAGAAGTGTTGGGATGTCATCCGAGCGATGGCCGAGAAAGGTGGATGGGAGAATATGTCTTTCGAGAAGAAGAAATCGGCCAAAGTTCGTCATTCGACAGATGAAGTAACAACAACTAGCAGCCGTTGCACGGGCAAACCTTCGGTCAGTCAGCATGGTAAGGATGCAGGTGCGGTGGGG
>JBBPMT010000013.1:22314-48188 GCA_038090455.1 Garcileccinum viscosum
TATATGTGTGGTGAGTGCTCTTATTCCGCGAATCCCTTGGGACAGTAACACAAACCCTGTTACCAAGGACGCAAGAGTAGGTCCATTAGTCTACCTATGCACTTGCCACTTGTGAAGAACGACTTGAAGATGATGTTTCGTCTTTCGGGATGATCCTCGAGGCTTTAGAAACGGGAACCCACGTCTCTCTTTAACTCGCGGAATAATACTAGTTCGCAGAAGTTCAGGTTCGACAGAAGAAAAGCCAGGTCATTTTGTTCGGGTATACCCCAGACTTATGGATCATGACATGAATGGTGTGATTACACTCATCCGATTCTGTTCCTAACCTAACTTCATCCTATCGCATTGACCCCAGACCACTCTTCAACGAAATAGTAGGTTGCCTATCCAGTTTTGGTGTCGAGGGCGGTGGTCCGTTGGACAGATCAGCATGTTGGTTCTTCCACACTATTAGGAGATTTTTGAGCGTATACCTTCTTAGATGCACAAATACAGACAGCGGATAATCCCGTCGCCGTGAAGTAAGTGTTGGTTCACTCCGAATTCCATATGTTCAATTCCAATCCAAAGATCTATATGTGGTGCTGATTGGCTTGTGTGTTTCTTGAACATGACACGATCATGATGTCATGTTCACCTTCGCTCTCATTGGTCCCCCTCCTCCCCCTCCCAGGTATATAATCCGGCCACCCTCCATGCAAATGCGTCCCTCTCCATCTCTTGTTTCTTCACCATCGCTATTATCGACGCCTTCACATTCATTACCAACATCACTATCAGCATGGTTCAACTCGGTTCTCACTTCATTCTTCTCGCTCTCTGTCTTGCGGTTGCGGCGCATCCTGCCACCAACGGAATGGTGGCGGAGGTTAGTTTATTTTTTTGTCTTGTCGTCTCCTTGTTCACACGTCCTGCAGCATGAGACATCTTTCAAACATACCCGCCGCTTTCACCGTGCTAGGATCCACAATCCGCGCTACGATGATGGGCGACACAATCCAGGATACCCAACGGCGACCTATGATGAGGGACAGATAGATCTAACATACCCTACGGCGCCGCATACCAACGAGCAATATGCTGCTCCATCCCAAAGTCCCAGCGCGACACAGGGGAGCGCCAGTTCCATCTATGCCACCGACGGTCGATACTATCCCGGTTACCTGAACGCCACATACGACAACATGCAGGTTCACGCGGGGCCCACGGCGTACAACAACGAGAAGTATGCTCCCCAAACTGCTGACCAGGCGTCCCAGTCGTCCAACTCTCCTGCTGGTATCAAGACCTTTGTGGTTGCGATCGCAGGACTGCCAACCTTGTCTGCCCCATCGGTTACTTCTTCCCCCGCCACGAAGACGACGACTTCTGCCCAGCCAGAAATTCCTGCTCCTGCGACAACAACTAGTGCTGAAGGTGCCTCGACAGGGACCCAGAGACTGCTTGCACCGGCCGCTGCTGCTACTGCCTTGTCTGATGCAGAGGGTCTACTCACATCTATGGACACCCCTGCCGACCCCTCCAATGCACGCAATTTAGTGGTCCTGATGAGCCCTACAAGCCCTATTACAACCACGACGTCCGGAAGGAAAGCAGTTGCGACGGATGCTGCGACGACCCCAGGAACCGTGCCAGCGGCAGCCAGTATCGCTGGAGGCATCAAGCGACCACAAGATGACAATTCGATCTATCGCATTGGGAAGAGTCGCCAAAAGCGCGCCGACGACGATCAGGATCACACCGATCTCAGGTTCGACAACACGAAGTATCACCCGGGGAAGAGTCATGAGAAGCGTTTCGACGATGGTCAGTACCTCCCTGACTCCAAATTTGAGGACAGCCAGTACCACCCAAACGGCGATAACGGGGAACATCACCTCGGGAAGGCTAGTCAGAAACTCTCGGATGAAGACCGATACCACCCTTCCTCGATATACGAGGACGACAGAAAGTACCATTCTGGAAAGCGCAACAATAGACGCGTCCCTGTTTCCTAGAACAGATGTTCAAGAGGTCTCTTTTGGAGCGTATTTTACTTTGGGTCATGCATAGCATCCATTTTCGTTCAACCTAATATGAGTTCGATATTGTAAACCGAGATGCCTCGGCTTTGTGGAAATCTGAATCATGACTCGAACTTGTGTCTTTTGAGTCGTTGTTTCACGCAGTGTATTCGAGTAACCGGTTGCGTACATTTTTTCGCGGTCAGGTCAATCGTTTGCACACCATGGCACCGAGCCAACTCAACTGAATATAATCCGATGTGGCTCCACACGTAATCAAGAAACTCCTCAAACATCATGCATCACCCTTAAGCTTAGGACCTGCACGCAACAATCGCGCCTTGTGTTCCTGCGCTCTTCCGATCATGTTCGAGACCTTACGCTTCTTTGCTCCAGAGCGTGCCACGAAAGGCGACACAATACAAAGGTATGTAGTACATCGTCTTAGTGGACCTCGAAGCCGAAGTATTGGAAAAAGGATGGAAACAGCTTGCATGTGATTTGTCTGCAAAAGACGAAAGCGAAATTCGGACTTATCGATGACATATGCGGACAACTTCCTCCGGGTACGAAGAGTCGTTTCAGCCGAATAGAATTTTCGAAACGACCAGATTCGAAGTTCTCTCTCGAATGTTACGTTATAAAACTGCAAAGCTGTTGCGTTACCGTAAAATTTTTCAGCAAACCAACCCTTTTGGTAAGGTTCTGTAGGAAGGTTACCAAACTTGCAAACAGTTCGCAGTATAGACTCTACAGAGCTCCAAAACGAGGGTTGTTTCGATTTGAAGTTGCATGACTACAAGGAAGTTTCCCGGCAAACGATGAGGCGCCGAGAACGTGTGGACAATGGACATAGTGCGGTTCTTTTGGCCTCGTTCACATGCAAGCGTCGGAAAGGCAGTGTGAAGCGGGTCCGCGTTTCGCAGGGTGACGCCGGTGTCGACGGGCGGGATTGTCGCCGACTGGGGAAACACTTTCATTGATTACATAATTTATAGACATCGGTGTGTCTGCGTCATTTTTAATTGTAGTTGGATATAAGTAATCGCTGTGACCTGCTTCGTGAAAATACGTACTACTTCTGCTTCTCTTTTACGATGTCTGTCTGCTCCAGGCCGCCAGTATCTCCCTCTACTCAAATCGGAACATTCGACATGCCCACTATGGAACCCTGTGCTAGTTCGGAACAGATACCTCATCTTGAGCCACTTGGCGGTGCAAGTGAACCGAGCAGCGAGACAAACTCGGTACACGATCCACCATCAACAATGCCCTCGTCCCCTCCTCCACCCTTCCCGGGAACGCCACTCCCATCGATCACCACGTCCCCATCAGACCGGAAATCGGAACATAACATGTGCCAGCTGATGAAAAACCTGACGGAGCCAGTGAAGCTCAGTCTCGTACTCGAGAACAAGGGCAATGTCGCCCGCGACCATCTGGCCTCAGAGCGAACCTACCTCGCTTACGTGCGTACCAGTCTCGCATGCGCCAGTGCAGGTGTTGGTGCGTATTTCATCGCGGCGTTGTCGTTCACTTACCCCTGACGGCGATACAGCGCTGGTTCAGCTATTTACCCTGACAACGTCGAACAGCGGGGGGGCTGGGAACAATGGGGTAAATTTGTCCGACTTTGCAAAGCCCCTCGGTGCGACGATCATTATTTTCGCTCTCCTCATTCTCGCTGCCGGTGCGTACTATTCCCATTAAAATTGCGTGTGATCGACCCATCTCATCGGGCCCCGTTTCCCCGTTCCCCATTTCTGCAGGCTCCTTTCGGTATTTTTCAACACAGTCCGCACTCGTCCGTGGATACTTTCCCGTGGCAAGGAACTCCATCATGGCGATCGCTTTCGTCCTCGGGACATTGGTTGGGATTGTCTTTGTCATCATCGTTGCAGGGACACGAAGTTGATCGCACATCCCACAACTGTTGGTTTAATGTATGCGATCATACGAAGGGGACGCTGATTGGCGAGCATCGAAGCTGATCTCGGCGCGCGTGGATAATTTTTTTTGCTGCCATCAGCAGCGTCGCGCGCCGGGCCGGGCCGGTGCCAGGCCAGGGGTCTTATTGGGGTGGCAGAGGACTAGGGATGTCGAGGGAGTTATCGTAGTGCAGCGTGAAGGGTCTCTTCTGAGTTCCCAGAGCACCGGTTCTTTTTGTTTCATCCTGACTTGACTGTTGGGTAGATATGGAGATGCGGAATTCAAGGAGCTTAACCAAGCTGTACTGGACATGTCGCGGCTACATTACAATATATGACACACTCCGACTGAGTGAACGATGCTCCTTGCAGTTACTATCAGAGCTAATTGGCATTTTGTCTGACACATCCATCACACCACCATTCTGCAAGAACCATACCGCGGATATCCCACACGACCGACAGTTCGACGGTTGATCGCATGTGGTTATATTTTTACGTCGCGCTTGCTACTTATCCTTCCACTGCCAGCATTTGTGTTAAGGAGACAGCAAATTTGATACGATCGAGTCTCGGTCTAGATTTGAAATACTCACGTTGGATGCATTCTTGTAAATACAGTCTGACAATTCGGCCGTTGCTTGATCGTTTGCGTCTCCAGGTACGTCGTTGTTCTGTCAGGTACTTCGATCGTCCGCACTTGCTTCTCGATATCGCTTGCGTTTGCACTCTCGTATTTTGCCCTTCAATTTAGTCAATGCAAGGCCTGCGTGCCTTTTCGTAGTCGATCTGTATGTCACTGTCCATGTGCAGTCTTGGGTTCGACGTGCATTGCTGTCCACTTCGACGCAATGATTCTGTGGCATCATATGTTCTATGTGTTTCGTTGGATAGCTTGACCACGTTCAGCGTCCAATGCCCAGACATCACGTGTTGTAGATGATCTAGAAGGGCGGGCTGTGGCCTGAGTGGCATTAGAACCAGCTTCAGTCCGCTAGTTAATAAGAAACGACGGGACGCCTTTCCTACGGACCTGATACGTTCGCGTTGACAAGTATCTCTAGGACAAAATGATTGCTGAGTAAACACGTCGAATTCAACTCCCTTGATACGAACCCAAACACTCGAGACAGTGTCGTATTATTGTGTCAAGGGATACGTATGTGATCTTCTTTGGACCAACAGACTAGCCCTAGGATGTGAGATTCCTGAAGCCTCCGTGCTAATGCCCGACATCTCCATAGGGAGGCAGTGTCAACGAAAAGAGGGTCCGTATAGTTTCTTGGGTCCCCTCTAAAGTCCCAATGTGGTTATGAGATCCTTTCAGGGTCTTCAAAAGCACGATTGTCTCGCCAGACGATGAAAATGTGTCCATGACACCAAAGTGAGGCATGTCCGTGCGAACTAACAACGCTTCGCGTGCTTCCCGTTTGGTCGCCATTTGGGACTGATATGTGTTCCATTGTTCCTCTGTCCAGGATGCTGGGTTGCTTGGAAGCGGGTCTACGTGGGGCAGAAAAGGATCTATAAGGGCATCAAACAGAGCGTCTGAATGCGTGTGTGAGATGTCGAAATCATTTTCCGCGTGCACTATCAGCACCGGTTCTTTCACTTTCTGTGGCAGAGGTTCGGAACTTTCAATGAGCGAGTCCACAAACAACACGAGGGCCTCACGGATATGGTAGTCAACGTATCAAACTTATGCAAAAGGAATGTCTTGTAGAGTTCTACAGAGGGTCAGCGTTATTGCCTATTTCTAATACGGAAACTCACCGGCAGCACGAGGTATCATAGTCAACGGAAGCATGACGGGAAACAGGCCAAATACGTTGTACGTGTCCACAAGGGTATACATGGAGGTGAAGGGGGACATCAACACAACCCCCCGGAATCGAATAGCTTCTTCTGAGAGGGAGACAGCGAGGGAAGACGCGACGGCAGTGCCGAGGCTGTGTCCGATAATGAGGATGTCCTCCGATGCTGCGCCAGAGGAAATCAGCCAGTCAAAGGCCGCACGTGCGTCTATGGCAAGACCATGTTCGCTTGGAGATCCTTGACTGTCGCCGAACCCGCGGTAATCGATGGCTAATACGTTGGTTTGAAGCCTGGAGGTGAAGGCGCTGTATTGTCTGACGCGAACCGGAAGTGCACGAGTGGCGGCGTTTCCATGCAAGAACAACACTGTGGGGCTAGAGCGAAGAGCTTCAGACAAATGTGAAGCTGCAGCAGAGGGAGAGGGAGGGAAGGATAAGGAATGGTAGAGTGTATCGGAAAGGATGAACCAAGCCCCGATGGTGTGGTTATCGGGTGTGGTGATCTTGAAGTTGAAAGTTTTTCCCGCTGCATACAGTCGAGTCAGCCTGCGAAGAAGCTGCGAATCGGATTCACGACATACGCGCCAGACCGTAGAGCTCCGGCGCATCAAAACGCGCACTGAGCGGCAGTTTCAGGGCATTCATGTAAATTACACTTTCAAGGCGTGAGCTACCTACTCAGTCTGGTCAAAATTGATACTGCTCACTGTCTCTGAATGAATGGGACCGTGAGGAGGAGTACGAAGAGGACATAGATACCACCCAAGGCAGCAAAGAACGTCCGGGTGCGCGCAACGATGCCGCGTGAAGTCATTGGGTATGAATTATTTAAATAAATATCGTTGCCCTGATTTTTCGTATGCAGATAAGTAAAAAATAGAGGTAAACATATCACCTTTATGAAGCAATTCTTCACGAGTTCTTTGTTTTCTATTCCGGCCGCTAACAAGCTACTCTTTCCAAGACCGATCACCGGCCTAGATTTTTCCAAGGGACCAGTGGCGCTGTATTCAATGGGTCATGCCATACAGCCAGGAAATCTGAGACATCGTAGCCGTCAACCAACAGATTGCTTTACCAACCCAGGGTGGTCTCAGGCTAGTGTACTAACGATGATCCATTCGAGTCAATTGCCGAAAAGAATCAAATTACATCATGTGGAGACGTTTCGGCCCATGCTATGTGTTATAGCCTTATATGCCGTCGTGGCTTGAAATAACATTGGTTTCCAGGAAGTAAAGGGGATAGAATTGGGCAAAATTTGGTGTACATGCTATATGGCGAGAACTCTGACTTTGTATCTCTGGGTCTGATCTCGCTACGTGTCCTCATATACTTGATGAACAAAAAAAATGGTAATCCAAAGTCCGTGGTCCATTCGACGGAGGTCCTGATATTGGTACAGATTAATGCAAAATAGAAACCTGAGACTGCTGGTGCTCGAGTCATCATCCCATGGCTTCCGTGAGCGATCATGAGATTCAACATTGAAATATCAACCGTCAGCATTAGCGTCTGTAAAAGTCGGACGGGAGTGGGTTCGAGCTGCTCTGTCGAGATAACAAGCACAAACGTACCCTCAATTCCTCGTCTGCACGGAACAGCCCTCATAACCTGTTTGCAGGCATGTGGAGCATTTGGATTCCACCGGCAGCCTCATGGCCGTGACAAAGTGGATAGCCATCTGGTGCACGACGAGAACCTTTGGCTGGCAGTGGAAGTAACGAAGGATCTGTGACAAGATTCAAATCAAAATCTTGCTGTGAATAGGGCAGCGATTGCATGCTTCGGAGGTTCAACACGACCCGCTGCCCGGTAATGATGACCAGCGGGTTACAGCTGATGAACATCAAGCCTGGTTCTCAGATTTGGACATAAGAAATCGATTGAATCATCACCCACGCTAGCATAAGATATATAAGCAGATCCTGTATAACAGTGATCAGTGTTTGGACTGGAAAGGCCAGTTCACTGGTATTTTACATTTGAAAATATAGTCCTGAGAAGAGCTCGATCATTAGCATAGTGGATAGGCCGACGGGAACTTTGTAGAGACGATGACTCACTGAGATAGGATGCCGATCACACTGGTTACAGCGCTCGCCTGCGTGTAAAGACATGAAAGGACTATCTATAAGAATAATAGGGCATAGAAACACACAGCAAGATATAAAGCAGCTACCAAAGCGTCAATTTATGATGTACAGAGGATAAAAAATCCATCCTCTCACCGTCCGCGGCCAGAGCTCGAAGAAGGTATTGTGGATGGCCCAGACATTGCGTCTCCTTGAAGAACTTGCCAAGCGAGAGGGCCACTACGAAAAAAACTATGCAATCAAGGACAAGTCTGAAGGATTGTCCTGAATGACGATGCCCAGCAATGGCCTTCACGCTCAGAATACACTCACGATATAGAAGGCACAATCCACTAATATACAAAAAGGAATGCAGAGATTTGAACCATTTGAGATTCGCTTATATACATATATAGGGGACTCTAGACTCACACTGAAGTTGTCTGCGGTACCAGCTACATCAAGTTCGGACTATCGTTGAGGAACAATTTCAAAAAATGGAACGATGAAGGGCTCACAAGCTGATTGCGAAATACAGACTCCGGTCTCTGCCAGATGCATGAACGGAAGATCTTATACAATGAGGTCAGCTGCCCGTGCACCTCTTGACTGAAGATTGAATTTGTGATATGCACCTCGGGCTCCACGAAGTACCAGGATATAGATCAACATCCCAGAGAACACGGAAGCGTAGACCGCGTATGCGAAAATCAAGACGACAGCCACGTAACGCTTGCAACCCCAGATGACCCATGCCCGCAGTAGAACCAATACTGTGCTCTCAAACATTAGTGATGGCTAGCTTACTGTAAGAAAGAACTCACCACGGACAGCCTCCGATTGAAACAATCCATAAAACACAATGAATCCCTCGTAACGCCTGCAAAACTATGTAACAACAACGTCGATGAGCTCATAAGTCACTGCTCAAATTCTATGTGAGAGGATCGACGATACCTTTGACGATCCGTGACTCAGAATTCCCAATACCTCGAGCGTATAGGCCGACTGTCCGACCAAGCTACCGTAGCGGCTTAACAGAAAGATGACCTTGACTGTAGACCATCGACTGTTCCATATATGATCTACCTTCAGACTCTCAGGAATGGACTGGATATCTGTGAGAGAAGCCGGGATGCACGTACCTCGAGTGGGAAGGTGAGAAAATAATCATGAACCAGAAGCATCTGTGCCGCGACGGCGATGTACCTGGTTGGTTATATCAACATAGCGAGAAAAAAATCACGTATAACACGCAGTCCGACAGGCTTACTGGTAGCTCAATAGCATACTAAAAAATTGCTCAGTTGACGACATCGTGAATGAAAACGAACAAAAATAAATCAAACGCAGATCAGAGGTCTCCGGATGTTGATTCTGGAGATGGACGATGCCCGGCCATCCGATGATCCGAGTAAATTTGTACTACAGCCTGATTGCCTAAGGGTCTCAGGTCCAGTTCCGTACTCCCCGCCAGACTGGACCCTTAGTTTCAATGGGAGGCACTTTGCAAAGATTAATTACGTGGGAGCTTTGAACTTGAACGACGAAAGGGCGTCGAAGCGATGCATCAATTTGACTGATACAGTCACTGGCAACTACTTCCGAGTAATGATGGTCACCTATAAATGCATACAGGATAGTGGAGTAGCAAGTGTGCCACCAAAACATCAATCCATTAATGCACATTATATGATGATGCATGATGTAGGTCACTCCACGGCGCTTTGCGTTGTGAGGTAGTATTCCACTTGCAGTGATACGTTTGTCTCATACAATCGAATCAGTTAACCCTTTCGAACCCTTAAGTTCCGAACTGTCGGAGAGACAAGATTCAGTTGGGTACTAACAAATGAACTTTGTTTCTGACTCTTACGATAGTTACAAGTTGAGCCATGTCAGAATAACGATGATCTGAACAATATCCGCAGAAACCAACATCTATCATACCAAGCAGCTCTGAATGTTTTCAATGCCTATACGTACGGGTCCAGGGATAATTTGGGCCGCCGGAGCGGTCCTCTTGGTAGTAACGCATTGCGGATCGACGTTGTTCAAAGTTCCGATGCGTTCTCGTTCCTGGTTTGAATTGTGATCTAGCCAACACATACCATTTGATCAGAGCCAACACTGGTCGCTTGTTGTACTGGCTCATGCCATGGTCCATGCGGTTGATCATGCATTGTCAGCAAAGCTGTACTATTCAAACAGATAGAAGGAAATGACGACGTGATACACTGACTTGGACTGCGCTTTACCAATGTCCTGTCAGTGGCCTGATGTTCTTGTTGCATTTGCTAGTCATTTATTCGCATGCGTTCAAATAGCAGCGGTAATGAACTTCAGCGTTGGATTGGTGAGATTTAAAAATTCCTACGAAATCCAGTTGTCTAAGAGGTAGTATGATGGACTATTTATATGTTGGTATCTGTACGAGGTGAGATGACATTAGGCCAAGATCATCCTACATAATATGAATTACGCATTAACAGCAGATACGGTGTTTGGTCCACGACTTGCAACATAGTCTGTCCACTGGAGCAGAGCGTGGACGACTGTATGAGTGCTTACTTCTTGCCCAGTGCTTGTAGCTGAACGTATTCAAAATAGTCTCCGCGCAGCGACAACAGTTCGTCATGAGTACCCGCTTCGCTCACACGACCTTCTTTGATAAAATAACTGGTAGAAAGTTGTCAAACGATGGGAAGTGAGAGCTTCCTAAGTGACATGGCTTACATGCGGTCTGCATTTTGGATAGTGGATAAGCGATGAGCGACTGCAATTGTCGTGCGACCCTTAGCTGCTTGATCAAGGGCAGCTTGAACAACCTTCTCAGAGTTTGAATCCAATGCAGATGTAGCTTCATCCAACAACAGTACTCTTGGATCACGCAAAAGTGCACGGGCAATGGCGATCCGTTCTGTTGATTTTTAGCCATAGTAGAGTGCACAGTTAAGGGTCTCTTACGTTTCTGACCGCCTGAAAGCTGCGAACCCTTACCGCCAACTTGAGTATCGAAGCCGCTAGCAATGTCATAAATAAAGGCATTCATCCAATAAATACGATCTTACTTAGGCAATGACTGGATAAAGTCCAAGATATTTGCATCACGGCAAGCCGCTTCAATTTCTTCTTGTGCGACCTCATTTTGAGGTTTTGTTGCGCCAAGCAAGATGTTGAAACGGATCGTCCCAGAATACAAAGTCTGAGAGGAAACACATCAGACATCGGGCCCGAGGAAAACAACGGTATCCGGCACTGACAGGTTCTTGTGAAACTAGTGCGATCTGTTTCCGGTACTCCTGGATATTGTACTCGTCGATTGATTTGTCATCGAACAAAATACTACCAGCTAGAGGGTCGTAGAAACGTTCTATAAGCTGTATCCTAAACGCAAATTATCAGGGAAGACCTTAACGATAATATGGATGAAGCGTACACCGTGCTTTTACCAGACCCACTAGCCCCCACGAGAGCAACGTATGTTCCAGGTTCAACTCTCAATGAAAGACCTTGCAGTACGCGAACATCGGGCCGTGTCGGATATCGAAAATGCACGTTCTCAAACTGGATCTGACCCTGAATCCTATCTTTCTGGATCGCTTTGCCAGAAGTAGACTCGGCGTCAATCAGAGGGATGGCATCAATTAACTTGACAATTGCGGTTGCGGCGCTGCGAGCGGAAGATATATCAGGTGCAGAAGCAACCAAATTGCCTGATTGCATCGCTCCAAACGTCACGCTCTGTGGAAGGATGATTAAAGGTGGGGCCAACCATAATCAGGCGACGCACCATAAAGCATACGAAAAACGACATCGTGCTGTACTCTAGGCTAGCAATGAGGTGTGAGCCATACCAAAACATGATGGCAATGACGTAGAAAGCGGCCGATTGCGAGAAGGCATATAAGAGACTGGTCCATGCTGTCGTTTTATTTGATTTTCTTAGAGGTTCTTCTAGGCTTTCGCTATACAATCTCAGACAGTCCTCCTCTCGAGTGAGGGAGGCGACTGTGCGAATGGAAGCAACAGCTTCACAGGCTAGCTGAGCCGAGCTCCCGTGGGCGCTTCTGTTTTGTTGGTCTTTCAAGAGAATGATCCGCTGCGGCTACTCAACATACTCGTACAGCGAAAAAACAAAGAAAAAACTCACCAAGCGGAAAAAGCCTGAAGTCAAGAGGACAGGAATGGTAGCTATATCGAGGTTATCACTCATTAGTAAGACCACCACAGAACGCGAGCCAGACAAGGCCACTGACCAATGGCGACCAAAGCGAGCTTGTAAGCGTAGATCAAGCCAATTACGGACCCGCCAATAAGGGTGGCCAGCGACTGAACAATACTAGAACCCCATCAGAAATAGTCAAAGCAAAGAAAGTATACTTACGTTCCAAGGGTGATGCCCGCCAAACCACTGATTCTTTGTGGGTTATCGCTGAGATTGGCAGTAAGGGAACCAGTCTACAGGGAACCAGTCAGAGTTGAGAGAGTTGATCAATCAGTTCTCGACTCACGCTATTTTTATCCTTATCGAAAAATTCGACTGGAGAAAGGCGTATGTAACAATTAGCATAATGGACCAGCAGACTTACTGTCTTGCCGGAGAATGGTTTTGAAACTAAGCGAGCGTAATTTGGACGTGATAATAGCAGCGGAAGATCCGAAAAAATAACTATGCAAACAACTGGCCAGCGCTGTGAGCATGGCAAGGACGAAGAACCTCGATCGGACTAAGCATTTTCCCCACCTCACAGGCTGAGCTCTCTCACCATAGCGCGTTTCTATTCCCATCATGTTGCCGAATAGCAGGATCAGGCTCAGAGAAGCCAGAAAGGGAAAGACCTAGAGTCATACGAGTCAGTGGTCATGAGATGTGTCAAAGTACGAAGACTCACCATAAATGATACCCATCACGGGAAAAGTTAGTCCCGACACTGTATAGAGGTTGAATGTCAACGAGAAAAAATTTCTGAAGGAACCGGACTCACTGATAGCGAAGACACAACCGACCGCGTACATCCATAATCCCTCTCGGTTGAGTAGTCCGATTCGCATGATAAGGTAAGATGTTGTGCTCTTGCTTTCGTTCTTGTCTCGATTTTTCTCGTCGTTCCTCTTCAGAGAAATATCTGACGTCAAAGACTGAATGGTCTCTTTGCGATCGAGTGGAACTACTGTTTCCATTGCCTCCTTGTTGATTTCTTCATCACTCGCGACGCAGATGTTAAGATTAGCTGCCGTCTCAGTTTCCTCTCGGAGTTTCTGGGCATGTACGAGGCGTGAATAAGCACTGTTTTCATCGCCCAAGAGCTCCGCATGTGTACCCTTCTCCAAGACCAGACCATCTCCCATAACATAGATGCAATCAGCGTCCTTGATCGTGGACAGTCTGTGAGCAATCGTGATCGTCGTGCGGCCTGCAGCTGCACGATCCAGTGCATCTTGTACAACTCCCTCAGACTGAGTGTCGAGAGCAGATGTTGCCTCGTCAAGAAGTAAAATGCGAGGATCAGAAACGATAGCACGGGCGATCGCAACACGCTGTTTCTGACCACCGGACAAAAGGAAACCACGTTCACCAACCATGGTATCGTACCCATCTGGCAGCTTGGTTATGAAGCTGTCCGCATTGGCTTTGATACATGCCTCCTTGATGAGGTTGAATTTATCCTCCTCTGGGAGATGTTCACATGGAGTATTGATTAAACCATGCGCAACGTTGTTTCTGATGGTCGTAGCAAAAAGCGTAGGTTCCTGGGAGACGAGGCCGATCTGGGAGCGCAGCCATTTGATGTTCAAGTCTCGGATGTCCGTATCGTCAAGTTTGACAGAGCCACTCGAAAGATCATAGAAACGTTCAACGAGGGAGATTATGGTAGACTTTCCAGAACCCGAAGCGCCAACCAAAGCCGCGTTCTGGCCTGGTTTGAAGGTGATATTGATACCTTTCAGGATAGGGACGTCGGGGCGGGAAGGATATGTAAACTTGACATCTTCCAGGGTGATCTTGCCAGCAATCTCGTTTGGCTTGAGTCCACCAGGGTCCGAGGAATCGATCTCGGGAATGCGCTCGATAGTAGCAAACAATTTGGAGGCTGCGGCTCGACCGAGTATGATGGCTGTGTGGTAGACTTAGCTAGGACATACAACGAGAGGTGACAAACTGACCTTGCAACTCCGGTGCCATCACAGAAAGTGAGAAAGAGCCAATCAATACGGCTAAGATCACATTTACAACCTGACCAGCGTTTGCTGTTGAGACAAATATGAGTCGAACGAGTTTGGGATCGTAGGCCTCCTGCCTCACCATGTCCTCCATTGATCAACGTCGTTCCAAACTGGAAGGCTAGAGGAAAGGGTCAGTGATGAAACAAGATAGACACTGCGCGTACCAAGAGCATAGGCAGAGAATACGAAGAATGCGAATGCGCCGGTACCAACCCCGTGAATTAGGGCTGATTTTGCCCCTGCGACACTGGCAGCTTGAATGTGTATGTCGTAAAGTTTACTGAAGGCCTTTTGAGTGCCAAACGCGTGGGCGGTGCGTATGGTGGAGATGACCTCCTCCGCAAGTGCACCACCCTCACCAACGTGTTTCAGAGAAAGTCTATAGGGTCGATGAAGAAAATGGAGGGCAAGGATACCGAGATGGTACGAACTGCATGTACTTCGAGATGAATAAGCCCATAGCGGCGCCAGCAAATCCAATGCAAGGGAGGATGGCAGACATCGCAAGGGTAAGTCTCCAACTGCGAACATAGGCGAGGACGAAACCGGAGACAAAAGAGGCAGTGAAATTTACAACGAGAGGAACCTTCTCCGATATGCCTTGCTGTACTAGATCTGATAAACGACAACGTAAGCAGCGTATGCAAATCTGTGCGTATCGGGGACGTACGGGTATCTGTCTGGATCCGAGTCGCAACTTCGCCTGCGCCGACAGTTTCGATATAGGCAATATCTTGACGTAGCACAGATTGAAGGTATTTCTCACGAATACGCTTCGCATTTACCTCGCCAGTGTGAACCCAAATAGTCATGTAAAGATATGTGCAGACAAGCGTCCCGAGGCCTAGAAGAGCATGAACAATTAGACGGAGAGAAAGAGAGAGGGGGTACCAATGTAAACGAGGTATAAAGCATTCGAAGCAGCAACTTTGCGTAGCTGTGCCCCAGCCGAGTTTAATTCCTGGAGCGCAGTGGCATCTTCCGTGTTCTGCAAGTATGCTCTGCCCACTTCACCGAAGGAGACGAAGGCCTGTACGAGCTTTCCAAACATAAGAGTCATAAGGGGCTGTAGTCCGGCAGAGTGGGTGAGTAGGCGGAGGAATTTTGATGCGAGAAAGGGTGCACCATAGCCGATCCTGCAGCAACCGCAGCAAAAAGACCAACGACATCGATGAAAAGCTCGAAAGGAGTGGAATAGCTGGAAGAATGAGCAAGACAAGAGGGAAGGAGGTGGGCGACCTCACCGGAAGAGCTGGGTAAAAGATACGGGAGGAACGTTGAAGGAGGAAGATGCGGTATTAGCCTCGGACTGGTCTGGTGCCATGGAAGACAGAAGGAGCGATCGACTTATTTGATTTGACACAAGTTAAATACTTGAAAACATATCAGGGCCGATGGGGATGTTGAACACGCTGTCGGGGTGTTGAGCCCCGAACAGGTCATCAAGATTAGTCAATGTTGGTAGCACCTGCCAGGGAGCCTCAGTATCATCTTGAGGCACGTTACAACATGACTGGTTATGAGATGATTTCGTTATCTGGGCTGCTGTCAAGAACGCGTCAAGATTCTGGCGGATAACCGGTGTATTTTTTTGAATGCACAAATTTGTCTAGAACTGTGATCAACTGAGCAGGAATCAATCCGAGGGTGAGCAACTCACGCTCAGTAGCTAACGTTTAGATCGCATAGGGACCATTGCATGAGGCATAAGTAGCATCAAATTTGAAAGCTATAATCCGGGGGTCGCGGTGTAACTGAGTATATGTCAGCCTGTAACCTCGCTAATTGAAAGCTGGAACAGTCATGGACGAATAAGGACAGTGCCACGATGTCAGTCTGCGTCCCTGCCAGGCTTGCCGCTTGAAGCTGCCCATCCAATGCGACTTGGTGGCTTGTAACGGTACCGCTTGACGTTGAGACTTTCTTGGGTTACGCGTGGTCTTTCAAGATTGCAGGATCATTGCGAACCAAAAACTGTATGCTTTCCAGGGTTATAACACAGGTACCTTATTATATTTGAATCGGCTAGGATTCCCGCGAATCCACCAGGGTTGGCACATGATTCCGACCACCCGTCGGAATGCTTCCATGTACATCATGATATGTAACTTCTGTGGAGTCGAGTTCCTGACCCGGTTAAAGTTCACATCTTGTACATCCGAGTCATTTCTACTTCTTTTCATGGAAAGTGGGTCCGGAACTCTTCTGAAATGGGTTCTCAGTGGCACTGTAACGCCTTTATAACCATAGCATCCAAACAAAAATAGCTTCCAAAGTCAAACATACAAAATATATAACCGAGAACAATACATAAAAGAATCTGAATACTTAATCATAATATTACACCATTCAAGATCTCGTTCATTGATTCAAATCTTCAACTCGACACTGGTCGATGGCATACTGTGGCATAAAGCCTGATTTACGAGCATGCACCATCGTTGTTCCAAGCACCCGAGGAGCCTTTGAACGCATCCACGGCGTCAGCGTCCCAGTTCAACGAGCTCATCCAAAACACTCACCTCCCGGCGTCTCATCCTCGTTCCATTGGTTCGCAGTCCAGAGATCGCCCCTATAGATTCTTTAGCGTCCGCGTTCAAAGACGCAGTATATAAATGCATGCGTACCCATAGGTAACCTGGTTCCCGCTGACATACTATAACGAGGACAAGGATTGAGCGCCGCCAACTTCTCGGTGGTTGGGGAGTGACGACTTACGGCAACATTGTTTACCCATGCAGAGACACCTGAACAGCTACCGGATGACGTGCTGGTGGGCGACGCTGCGCTGGTTGTCGTAGTAGAGGTGGGGGAAGTGGTCTTTGTAGTAGTAGTGGGTGCTGGGGAACCAGAGACGGGCCACGTGCTCCCTCGGACAGTGGTGATCCAGGCTGAGGTCGCGTCGGGGTACTATGCGCCCCATCTCAGGTCGTTTCGAGAAACAATATAAAACACAGGACATACCTGCCACACCATCACGCCGGCATCTAAAGATGCGGGTGGATTCAGGCTGTCAATGGATGAGGGATGTAGAGCGTGACTTACCCCATCCATCTGCAGCAGCCTCGGCAACGCATGTCGCGAGCGTCGAGGGGTCTATATAGCCGTTACTGGCATCTGCTGTGGTGCCTGGTTTACCGATGACGAGTTTGTCGAGGTCAACACCATTGGCGGCGATCTGGAAGAGAGCGGACTCGGGCCAGGTCGTTGAAGATGCCGTCAGCAGGCCAGAACATGTAGTGTATTCCGTGGCTCCCTCTGTGTTCGAGCAATTAGAATGTTGTGTAAAGATCATGATCAT
This sequence comes from Garcileccinum viscosum, assembly GCA_038090455.1. Taxonomy (NCBI): domain Eukaryota; kingdom Fungi; phylum Basidiomycota; class Agaricomycetes; order Boletales; family Boletaceae; genus Garcileccinum; species Garcileccinum viscosum. Next base: position 39,667 of record JBBPMT010000013.1, read on the forward strand.
GTAAGTAGACGACGTACGGTTATAGAACTGAGATGTCAATCCGGACGAGTCAGTAATCGTCGAGCAGGCAAGCTAGTGTTGAGCGTACTTGGACATTGTACTGCGCAGCACATCAGACAGATGTACAAAACGTGGATTATGTTAACTCACCCAATCAATCAAAGATCCGACACTCTGGTCGACTGCAAGGTATCCTCCTCCGGTCCACATGTTGGGAGAAAACCTTTCTCGATTTAGCAAACACTTCTTCGAATCTTTTGTCAACTCGGATATTACACTCACCAAGGTGCGACCGCTGCAAGATATGTGTCAGAACTTCTCTGACAAGATGTACAAGGTTTACTCACGGGCATGAGTGAGGATATACTCTCCCTGTGGGAGTTGCGTGCGGAGCTGTTGAGTGAAACTAATGAGCCAGGTCTCGGCATCGCCTCCTCCACTGTTAAATGCAGTAAAGTCCTGTCCCAACGACCACATAAACCATTACCACGTTGTTTAAGAATGGCCTAGACAATACCTCATAGTCGACATCGATACCCTGCAACCCATATTGGATCACCCAGGCTGCCATGGTGTTGGCTGTTGTAATGGCATTATACCCTGATGATGTGGGGGTTTCTGTGGATCCAAAAGCAGAGACGATCAGTGAAATTCCAGCGGCTTCGTACTCTGCAAGGTACGACGCTTGCTCGCTGGCCGTCAGCTCTTCCCAGTTCTGGGCCTCGTCGACGGCACCCGACGACAACAAAAAGGTCAGCGCACTGATATAAAATCTGTCATTCACGCCGTAAACCTATATTCACGAATGCCTACAAAACGTTAAATCCCTGTATTTTGTCAAATGTCAGAGATAGAAAAGTTGATGCAGGAGTGTACGCTGTATAGCTTACCTCGAGGTCTGCTGCCGTCGGCAAAGGGTTGAGCCATTTATCATTGTAGGCCAAGAACCTAGGCGCAGCTGGCGTAGTCCTCTTCAATAAATTACGAGCGGGAAGACTGAGTTGTTGAAGTTTATCCGTTAGCGGAACAGCATGCAATGATTTAAATAAGCAAGAAAAGATGAGAACGAGGGATGCGGTCAAGTTGAAGCGGAAGAGGGCCATGATGCTCGAACAAAAGCCAGCCAGGAGTTGCTGCAATGTCGATAGCTGCTTGCTGTTTGGCATTAAATACTGCAGCCTAAGTTGATATCAGTGCATCCACCTCGTGGAAGAGAGGCATGAGGCATGAGGTCATCCCACAAGATCTCTCTAGAGTCTATGCTCGTGAGGTGGGTGCATATGGTCACTGCGGTCCCGGAACCGGGCCATCGGGCAGCTGAACATTGTGGTCAGCGATCGACAATACAATTCTTTTCCTTGAATCATGCAGTCGTGAAGACAAAACAGGTACCCCATGTGGTAGAAAGGTGACGAAAGAACGAAGGATAATCCTTCATCGGGACCGTTGGGCGATACAACCTGCACACGAATCCAAATGGTCATCGTTCTGTTTAACAGCTGTAGGATTAAGGTTGACACAAGCATGGAGACAAGACTCAGTAGAGTGCGCTGTTGGGAAACAGAAGATATATTCTAGCAGCAGATACAGGTGGTGCACTGAGCTGTGATAAGCAAGTGAGTAAATCACATGGAGAAATTGATATGGACTCTTGCCTCTAAATCACGAAATTACTTCCAGGTTTCAGTGATCCATGTAAGTCAATTAAGTGCCATACGCGACATTCCCTCTTTAATAAGGTTCCGACAAGGTTCCGACCTAGGAAAAATAGAACACGAGATCACCTTCATGAAATCGCAGGTGCTAACACCGACACACCCGTGCGGTACCATGCGGCAGAGCTGTTTGTATGGGTAGAGTTGCATTCCATCCATACCATACGTTGCGAAAATCAACCAGTGAACTGAACTTTGTCCGCTGTGGCGTCTATGAGGGGCATGTGTGAAGTCGTGAGACGATCATACCAATGGAGAACGAGATATCTTGGGCAAGGACAGGTAACCCAAGCTTTTTACAGAGCAAGGCCAGTCTCTGTTTCAATTTGGCGATGTCGTCTATTGTACGCCTCTCCTGCGGTGCAGTGTCTGCCACCGAGGATGCGCTTTCGATGGTCACTGGACCGTCGGGGCCCAAGTGTTCCTTCGCATGTTGTTCCGCTTCGATGTCACGGGGTGCGATGTCGGAAAAGCGTATGGCTGAGAGAATGGAAGATATACGACAAAGTTCTTCAAGCTCCGGTGAATTCTGACTCTGGGAGTCTAACAGCGCACCAATCGCAGCAACTGTCCCGCGTAGGCTACCAAGCTCTCGACCAAGAGGTGCTCCAACGCGAGCAAATCCAGCGTCAAAACCCTCTTGCAAAAATGCCTCCTTTCCTGCTGTGATGCCCTCGCGGTACCCAGACTGTGGCCGGAGATGAATCTGGGCACATCGAGGGATGATTGAAGCCTACGTTGGTGAACTCGGAGGTTATTTTGGTCCATTCGACATCTGGGACATGGCTCGCGCATGGATCGTCTTCCCATGGCGAATCGGGGTCCATCTGCTGTTGTCCTTGAGCGTGCGTGATGGATGTCAGAAGAGAACTACTACAAACGTCGAGCCGGATCACACAAACCAAACTTGTAACGACGCCGGTCTCTGTCGCTATGATTACAGCCAGGCACTTGCGAGCTTGTACTCTGAACTGGACTTTTTAGGCTCTGGCTAATAATGGCTACCAAGATCTACCCGGAACCCAGACTCAGCGAGGCTCGGGGCGGGAGTGCTCTGAACACTGGCATCCGAGGGTTCCTCCCATGTCCAACCCATGCGCCAGCGCATGGCCGACTACATTACTCAGCTGCAAGAATCCGTCGTGACCAGGCTCAAAATGTATGGGTCTGGCGACTCTGGCCAAAGTCCAGACGCGAGTTCACGAACCCGGGACGAACGCGGAGCCGGCCTCTTCTGCAGTGCCAGACTGCACATTTCCGCCCTGGGTGAGTCTTCGGGCGCGTTTGCTACATGTAGTTCAGCTGGTTCACCCAATAGACCACCTGATCGGGAAGGCAGGCGTCGACTTCTGCTCGTTGCTGTCCGGCAGATAAGCACACGAGCACGGCTCATGCATCCTTCAAGAGCATCGACAACTACCTCCACCTTTTTCGCAGCTAGTCTCGGCTTCACCACCCACCCAGCTCCTGGGATGACGCCAATTTTCAACTTCAGCCACTACTTGGAACTCCTCGACGCCCCTCTCACCGTCGATTACAATGACAACGATAGGATCGACAGGATTGCGCAACGCGTCGCTCGCCTGGTGAGTATGTAATTATCTACTTGACACCCTTCCACGTTAATGAGACCGACTTTTTGTCACTTTCATACCACCTTAAGGCCACCTGGGTGACGTCCACACACTACCATTTCAGGCCACCCTCCCTTCAAGGCGGTGACGTCTTGTGACGACTACCTCTTCATTTCACACAGGCAAGAATACTGTGGGATCGATGATGTACATTTTGATGACGTGAATTCGGACACGATGTCGCATTGTTCGCCTCCGAGTCCTTCATGGCAGAGATCGTCACTAGGTTGAGTGCCTACTTTAGAAAGGCAAATTGACCGTTCTCGCGTTTCGAAAGGTGTGGCAGCTTGTGGTTGCGCCGTGGTGTTTAATTTGGGTGTCGACAGGAAACGAAATTCGGCCGCATCTGGAGCGCAGGTCGAAAGTGTCTTGGTAGAAATGCCGCCAGAAGCGAGGTATTCAGGAGTGCTGTAACAAAGACACGAAAGTGGTAGAAGTGATCAGAATGGTTCTCTACGAATTACTCAAACCATCGCGTGTAGACTGGTATTGGTATGTCAAACGAAGTAAAGCTACCTCTGCCATATGGCTACACGTCCTGCTCGCTACCCTTATGACGAACAGCAACCCAACAAAAGTGTCCACACCCAGCTGCACACAGATGTCCTGCCATACCCCTCTCTTTCGCTCTCCCATTGACCCCACGACCCTCCTCGTTCCCGCTCTCATGTTCCCTTTGTAATTGTCTCCCCCGTACACCCGATGGCACTGAAAGCTCGGTCATCGGACGTTCCATATAATACCGCCTGTAACAATCTTGATGACCACCGTGCGAACATATCGAACATTGGAAGAGGAGGGTGTGGACAGGAAGATGACTATTTTCTTCGGTCGGCGTCACGCCGGCTCGGTATATGTTGAACCACGCACCATATCGAGCACCTCACCACGGCCTCCTTGCAAGTAACACATAGTGCATGCGTCGCCCTCATATAAGGATTCCTTGAACGAACAGCGACCACCGGCTTCCGGCACTTCCGGCACGCGGTGTAAATGACAGTCTCGAGCTATATTCCCCATCTGTCAGACGGTCGGTCACGTATACGTTCCACGGGACGTACCCTCGTCAACATTTGCATCTCCTCCACTTTGGAATACTTGCGAAGGTAGGCCGCACAAGTGTGAAGTCGATATCGCATTAACATGTCTACCATGACCGGTGAGACGTTCGTACAATAACTTGACTATAATCCACTTACCTACATAAGCTTCGACAAATTGAATCGTTCGGCCGAGATTTAGCTTGAGCTCTTCAGAGGCCACCAACGCGAGCATCGCACACATTTGAACGTCGCCCTAACCGTCCTGCTCTTCAGTGCCGGAATCTCACACATGTTGATTGAAACACGCACCTCGTCCGCATATTGCTCTAGCGTCTCTCGCAACGCGCACCACCCTGCCTCCCGTAGGTGACGTTCCTCTTCCATGGTCGCGACCTTTTGCTGATGGCTCATCTCTGCCCAAATCGCGGGCTCGTTTTCCACCACGTCATCCCTGTCTACACCTACCGATTCCGTCTCGTTCCCCTGCTCGCGAATTGATGCAGCAATGACCGTCTCGACGCTACCTTGACTCCCCCTTCTGCCCCCGACGTTATTTGCATGTTGTGGAGACCCCTTTGGCAGCCCGTTCGGCGACGAACGTGCAGGTGACACTAGTGGTGCAGCCAGCGACGCCACCGTGGAACTCCGGCTCCGGCTCTTCCACCGCCTCGCAACACCCGAACCTTTCCGCGACTTCGACCGTGCCTTAGACTGCGACTGCGACCTCGTATTCGGCGCTCTGGCACGTCCGACTACACTCTCTGAGTCTTCACTCCGCTCGCCGTCCGTGTCGCTGGACACCGGGGAAGGACTTGCGTCGTCGTCTTCGAGGCCGCCACCGTGGCGACGGCGCGGGCGTAGCCCCGGACCTACCAGTGAGGCTTCACCAAGGTCCTCGTCCTCGTCTTCTATCCATTGCTGTTGTCCGGCGAGCCTCGACAATGGACTTGGATGTGCAGGCCCTGCCCGCCCGGAGCTCATACTTCGCGCCTTATTCACCCTCGACTTGGGCGGCGGACCGACGAGCGCTGCCTCGACATATCGATCCATCTCGCCTGTATAACCACCACCGTCCTTGACGCTCTCGCTTGCTGCGCCCTCGGACGAGTCCGAGTCGTCCAGAGCACCTTCGCCGACGTGCCGAAGGCTGCTCTTGTCGCTCACGCTCGCCGCGCTTGGACTCTCGCTGTGCGCGCTTGTCATGCGACTATACACGGAGGGTCGGCGAGCATGTGAATGCACCAGCGATGCGGTTGAGACGAGAATCGAGGGCCGTCTCTGCGCAACCGTCGTCGGCGTCATTGTCGCCGTGGGTGGCAGGGCTGGCGTGAGTGGGAGGGAAACTGGAATATGACGCGGTGACGACGACGTTGAGGACGCTGGCGTCAGGTTACGCGAGTTGGGGGGCGGTTTGGTAGGCAGGGGCGGTTGCGATTCGGGATGATGACGTGGGTGTTTTCGGTCCTCGTTCGATGCAGAGCGTGGTGTTTGTGTATGATTTCGATGGTGACCCAGACGTGATTGAGATGGGGAATGGATGGGGGAAGCCACGGACTGAACGACAGATTCGGCAGACACCGCGCGGTACGAAGCTGGTTTCGAGACAGGACCATGTACATTTGCGCTTTCACTCAATGAGAGAGCACTCGGCGCCGAGGCTGAATGGATCAGCGGATACGGTGGGTCCGGTCTGGCGCTGGCCGGTAACGAAGAGCTCACCGACTCTGGAATGATGTCGGTCAAAAGTGATCCCAACAAGATCCATGTCTGAGCAGCGTGTACTTTGCCAACTTGTATAGCAACCTATGGAATACATCAGATTTCTCTCAGCACCTCTCAACCTTGTTGAGCTGACCTGTGCGTTCACAATACAGACTTCCTTTTTCTTCGCAGGATCATCAGGTATGATATATCCCTTGGCAAGTCTCACGAACACATCCGTCCTATTGTGTTCAGATAGAGGCACACGAACATAGGTGCCCATGTTCTGTAGGCCAGGAACACGACTCTTGTCGCCCAATGCCTTTGGTCTCAACCTTCGATCAGCGGTTAACGGGCGCCGATCCGGGTGGCTATAACAGAATACCATGAAAATAGCCCACCAAAAGCAAATAAAGTGAACTCACACATCGTCATACGGGACTTCCCACTTACTTCGCTTGTCGGCAACGAATGCAAGTGCCCCTTCTGAACCATCAACGGCGTTCCAAGATAGCGCAACCCTCGGCACTGCGTCGATGGGTCGATGCGAGTATCTCAGGTCGATCTGAGCAAAGGTCCCAGACACGTGTTGAGCTAAAAGTGCATGAGAGTCGCGAAACACCGTATCTGCAGGATGGTTAAGCAAGGATCAGATGCCAGGGACCAGGATGAGAACGTGCCGGTCACTCCGCCGTCAGAAATACTCGTGTCAACGGTCCACTTGGCGATCCACCCGCGACGCACATCCCATATCTCGACCGTATCGCCTACCGAACCAGGTTTGCTTTCCGTGTCTTTCGGTTCGGATAATGTAGCGGCAGCCAAGAGAAAACTGGGCGTGGTGTTCTGCATCCGGGGGCTTGCTAAGAGTTCCGCCCCACTTCCACCACTGAACTCTGCGTTCGAAACGACTGCGAGTTCACAAGGATACTCGGGCCGCCAAAGAACACGCCTGACCGGATAGGACGGGTGAAGTACATATACCGGTTTGTTCACGATGTGTGATGAGGTGCTTGACCCAGCAAGATTCCAGACCTTTGCGCGATCAGGATATGGCAACAGGAAAACAAAAGCAGCGTACCTTGACGGTGTGATCGAGCCCACCGCTAACAATCCAACTGCGTTCCACCTGGGTGGGTATGTTATCCGCACTCTTGCTAGCGAACGAGGTGCCACACCAATCCAATGTGAGGATGGGGCCGGTATGCGCAATAGGCAGGCGGTCTAGTTGACCACGTTGGCCCATTTGCAAATCCCAGCGATAGATGGAACCATTATCGAGTCCGACGACAGCTTGCAAAGGATGGGAAAGCATAGGAGAGAAAACTAGTGACCGAACGGAGGTAGAATGATGTATCTTCATTACTGAACGCGACATGTCCCGCAAGTCCTGTTTGGCGTCGGTAAATCGCAAGGATTGGAGGTAAGCGAACGTACCCATATGCGCATGTCACCACCCGCAGAGCCTGTGATACAATAGTAGGGGACTATGGACGAGCAAGACAACGTGTGGATAGAGCGAATGTGGTTCTTCGTCTTCCTTTCTACAGGGACGTCCGCGTCAGTGGTGAAAGTAGACCGTCAACTACACGCACCGTACTTGGTGCTGCCAGTCTTTTCCAAATCCCACATGATAAGATCGCCGTTCCTGGCACTCGTCAGTATCTTGTTGCTGTAGCCTGTTCGCATGCTCCGTCAATGTGGGCCGTGTCGCAGAAGAATGAATACGAACTGCCGGTACACCACGCGACGTCGGTGCTCGTGCTTTCGATCTTGAGCCCACTGCCGTCCCAAAGGTTCTTGGACATATCGACGCGATGACCACCGGGCCCAACGGCCGACTTTTGCTCCGTGGTGGAAGTGTCTTCTGGATCTGACAATCGAAGGACGCGTAGCGCTGTTCGACATTGGCGTCAGGAGAAACGCCAAGCGACAAAGGAGCGTTGGGACGAACATTCCCTTCCTGCGACCACACACTTCGTGCCATCTTCGTTCTTGGCTATCGTACCGCCTCCGCTGGCAGTCACACGGGGTAGGCGCACGTTCCGATTCGGTCCCTGGTACCCATGGAAGCGCGAGTCAGAGAATATGTCTCCCGCGAACGTCTTCAGTGGTGGGGGCGCTGCTGCGGTGAACGTCGAGGAACGTCTCTGGATCGTCGTCTGCATAGGACCGCGTCTTGTTCGTCACAGTGAAGCGACAGACTCTGGCTCAAAGTTGCCAGATTTGGTCAACATCTCTACTCGTACACAAATACGTCCAGAATTCTAGCTAGTCAACAAGATCAAGCCGGTATCCAAGATGACGAACGTGAGATGATCACGCAGGTCAAGTCCGCACTGCAGAGAAGCAGCACATCACTGGGGGCACGTTTGTTTTCACGGTACCCTTCAGACCCTAGTCGATCGACGGACCGCACGCTCCCATAG